>PVKA01000789.1:157529-175607 GCA_004027165.1 Ctenomys sociabilis | reverse complement strand
ACCAGGGTAACATGTAACAAAATGTACATTACAGATTTTCAAAACAAGAATAGCTGATTAACAGTGATTGACATATTTTCTATTTTTATCACCGAATCTGTTGCTCAAATTAACAGATATAGTTATGCAAGATGGGACATATGACTGAAATATTACCACACGCTTTCAAGAAATATTAAATTTTTATCCTTGACTCATTTACTAAAAATTTATTTAGATAGAGTATAGTAATAATTGATATGACATTAGAAATGGTCCACATTTAGAAGACCAAGATGACAGGTATTTCAAGCATGGTTTTAGTATTACACATAGCTGCCCTCAATGTAGTTGCTTAGTTCACAGATATCAACATAGAGAGTTAGTCAGGATAAGAATTCTACCCATTAACTGCTATTTTCAAAAACATGATGAAAATTCTTAGGATTATTGCCTTATCCAACTTGTACATATATACATGTATACAAGATAAGTTTTGCCCCTACCTTGTTTCCTAATTTTTCTCCTGTCTCTCTCTTTGTTGTTTAATCCTTAAGTTGTTTCTTTCCATTTAACTGTGTCTGTTATCAGTTTTTATTTCTTCTTTCTGCACCTTTTCATATTTTTTCCCAGACTAATAGTAAGATTTATCTATTCAAGGCTTCAGATGGTGACAGAGAACAACCCATGACTCTCCTGACAGAGTCACCAAGCTTTCTCTTGTCATCTGATAGGTGCTCTTTCACCCTAGGTGGTGAGCCATAGCATCCCAAGGTAGTTGGAGGGCACAGAATCCCATTAAGTAGGGCCTATGGTCCCTTTTAGCTGGTGGTAGCTATATAAATATGAGCCCTCAACAACTCACAAAGAATTATGAGAATTTATATCTTTCAGAGGAAATAAAGTGGAAGATTAGGGTGAGGTCAGCCAGCTGGGGAAGTGGCAAGTGGGTGTGACCTGTCAATCACAGAGATCAGATCCAGGATACATGCAGGCACACACACACACACACACACACACACACACACACACACACACACACACACACACACAGCTCCTAAGGGCTCTCCCTAGGACCAATTAGAAAATGCTATTTTCAATTCTTTTGCCTCAAGATCAAGCAAGTTTTTGATAGGATGGACTAGATTTGGCATAGCCTAAGGGGAGAGATATGAAAGACTTCTGCCATTAACCTTGTAGCCTTTGTGGTCTCTCTTAGTGCGCCTCCCTCCAAAGAGCATACTTCTTTTCTATATTTAATTGGCCCACTCACTCTGCAGGGCACACTTCTTTTACTACCCAATAAATGTAAAATCTCACTACCTTAAAAAAACTTTAGGGAAATAAACACTAAGAAAATGAATACACAAAATGTGAACCTTGTTACATAATGGTCCTTCCTAGTAATGCTATTCAGAAGGACAATGAAAAAGTCCCAAGACAGCAAGCTATAGCTCTGCCAGCATGGGGTTTCAGGCTGGTTTTCAGCTATGTGTGGTAGGCAATGGAAGGACTCAGTGTCCTCTGGCATCTGTGGACTCAGGAAAAATTGAGGTCACTAGAGTCCACAACAAAGGGACCACACACTATCATCTAAACTAGCAGCAAAACCACTTTATTGGGCTTTGCTAAACAACTTTAAATGAGTGGCTCATAGAACAGTCCTCCCTAAAAAGGTGTGTGCAGTGGTTAAACTCTCACATTTACAAACAATAAAACTCAGCACCAGAGGAAACTACAAGGTGTCCCTGATGCAACTTCACAGCAGGGGTGCCCCCAAGCCCCAATTTCACAGCAATGGTCCCCAACCTCATAGTGAGGGTCTCCCTGTCTGTTGCCTTCACAGCTGGGAGCATCCCTGATCCCTGACCTTCCAGAGTGTGTGTGTGTGTGTGTGTGTGTGTGTGTGTGTGTGTGTGTGTGTGTGTCCTAAGTCCTTTATCAAGGCTGAGGTTTAAGGGTTTATACCTCAGCCAGGTGTACTGCGCATGTATGGAGTTGTTTGCTTGCACCTTCCCTCCTAGTACTGAAATGAACTCCAGCAGTGAGCTAGGGAATTCTTCCCCCCATTTTGGTTATTCTGAGGCAGGATCTTGCTATGTAGTTCAAGCTCACCTTTAACTCACTACCCCACGCTGGCCTTAAACTATTGCAATCCTCCTGCTTCATCTTCCCAAGTGTGGGGATTACAGCTGCTATGTGCTACCACACCTCCTAAGAGCTAAGGGATATTTAGCTCAAATCAATGTGATTCAGGACATCAAGGGCCTTGCACTGGTACACAATGGAAGCAAACACAGATGTGGAGGGGTAGAAAAGACCAGACCAAACCCAGGGCAAGATGCCAGGACAGGGCGTGTGCCATCTGGCTAGGAGCCCAGCAGTGTGGGGAGGGAGCCAAGTCTACTGCAGGCAGGTCAGGAAGCAGGAGGCAGAGGCTACAGACTGACTAAGGGTATTAATATTGTTAGACTGGCTGCTGAAACATGAAAATGACCACTATGGTGGAAAAACTGAAGTAAACCAACATAATTGCTGACTCACTAAAAAAGAGGCTAAACAAACATGGAGTTATATGTTTTCTATTAGAACTGGAGATTTAGGATCCATGCCAACAAAGAAAGACTGCCTAACTAGGAAAGGAGGCTAAGGGAAGGTGTTCAATCTTACATGGAGAAAGCACACTGAGCAGGCATGACCTCAGGGACTTCAAAATAGTCTCAGCATCATACCCCTCAGCAGGTAGGTCTTCTACTTAGGAGGGGCATGGAGTTGAGCATTTGAAACTCTCCAGGGGTTGCTGGTGCAGCTGGATAAGTGTGGGACCACCACTACACAACTGTGTTCTCTATACTTCTGTTCATTTATCAGCATGAGGTAGGGGTGTCCAGGGGTCCAAACAAGTGAAAAGTAGGGAATTTGTGGAAAGGAAGTTTCAGGGTCCACAAGAGGTGGGGGCACACAAGTGGTCTGGAGGAGAGGGTACTCAGAGATACCCAATGGCCTTCTGAGAAAACAAACCAGCACATTTCACCTGTTGTCCTGTGTCTCAAGATCAGCCTTCAACATGAGGGACATCATTCTGGGGGGTAAATAGTCCCCACTCCTGCCACAGACACCCGAAGGCTTTACTATGGAGAATCACGCAGCCTTTGAAGTCCTGGCTCCACTTTGAACTGTACTGCTTAGAGAAGAACAGGGCCTAGGATGACATAGGCTCCCACTGCACAGAGCCATTTTGAGACTCACCACCCAGGTTCCTACAAAGAGCCAGGTAGCCAACAGCCCTGCCATCCAAGGAAGCCAACTCTTAAGTGGCCTGGCCGAGGGGACTTCTTAAAACTGGTGGCCCTGACTACTTTTCTACTGCCCCAAAAGCAGAGAAAAGGCCCTGATCACCCAACTTAGCCCTGGAAAGCAGCCAGAGAATTTAACCTGAGTCTCTCAGCTCCCCTCAGAAGCTATAAGGTAACCTTGTAACATGGAGGCAGTAGAGCCCTTGTCCTCAGAAGTTTGGCTCACAGAGCCCCTGAGCAACATACTGGTCCAGCCCACCCACTTCAGCCTCTTGAAGCAGCTGGACAGATCTTAATCAGGTGCCACCAAGAGATCCTAAAATGTCACCCACACAGTCCTCTGTCACTGACAGGCACTGCAACCCTCTACCAGACATAATCATATCATAATCATCAGGGCACCACTTACCCACAACCTATGGAAACAGCCAAACATCCCACATCTGCAGCTGGGGCACCACACCCAGAGTTGACAGTGAACTTGCCCCGCCAAGGGAGATGTATCCTTGCTGTGTGCCATCCCACAACCCCTGTAGCACTTAGAGATAGTGTGAACACTAATTACAGTTGAAGAAGCTATTTGGACACTGCACTAAAATTCACAACTGGGACTAAGGCCAACCCAGCACATCCAACAAACACCCTGCTGGCAGAGGGCAACTTTTAGATGCTTTTAAGCACATTGCCAGCAGACATTCTACTACTACAAGGGCCACCCTATAGAAGTGCTGGAGACAGCTCATATTGTTGCACACATACCCCAAAAGTCTCTGCAAAGGAATACAACAACTCTCCAACAACAGAGCCAAAAGAGAAAATTGATGAAATGTCTAGCAAAAAATTTGAAAGAATGATTTTAGGGAAACTTACTGAGATACAAAATAACAAAAGACAAACAAACAAAATTAGACAGTTCATGCTATAATGAGAAATTCAGAAGAGAGACATAATTTTAAAAAGCATAAGACATGGAGGTAAAGAACTCAAAAATGAAATAAAAATGTAGTGGAGAGCCCAAGCTGATTTGGAACTCACAGTAATTCTCCTGTCTCAGCCCCCTAAGGGCTGGGTTGCCAACATGCCCGACTAAGAAAGAATTTCTAGGCTTAAAGATAGTTCTTTAGAAATAACCTAGTCAGATAAAAAAAATTTTTTTAAAGGAATGAAGAAGGACTTTGGGATTTACAAGGCACCACTAAGCAAGGGAACATTTGCCTTAGTGGAGTCTCAGGAGAAGAGAGGAGCACAGAAAAGACATAGAAAACCTCCTCAACAAAATAGCTGTGAAGCAAATACTGTTTAAGATGAGCAAAAACCAAGGAATAGGGCTGGCCAAATAGCTCAGAGGATTAAAGCACTTGCAAGCAGGTGCAGGGGGTGGGGGTTCATTCCCAGGGCCTGCCAGGCCAGCCCCACCCCCAGAGCACACTGAGAGGGCAATGGAGACTGGGCATGGTGGTGCATGCCTGTAATCCCAGCTTTTGGGAGGCTGTAAACAGGCGGATCACTATGAGTCTGAGCTAGTAGTGAGACCCTGAACACCCTGTAGACCCTTCCCTAAAATACAAAACAGAAAAAACCTAAGGAATATATCAACACCAGAGCAGTCCTACAAAAAATGCTTAAAGGAATCCTATATTAGAAGTGGAAGAAAGAAACAAAAGAAGATAACTACTATCATAAAGACACACGAAAGTAGTGCAGCACTCAACAGCATAGCAGATACACAAAGGAGAAAGAATCAAAACCAATCAGTACAGAAAACCACTATACCACAAGCTAAAAAAGACATGAAGAAAAGATAAAACAATTAGGTTTTCTGGCACAGTAAAGAGGCAGAAGAAAAGAACAGCCTTTATTGAGGATGGCAGGGAAATGGTAGGGATCCTCTGACCTGAGACAAAGGGAGCTGAGTTTATATGGACTTTTGCTAGGGGTGGAGTTTGAAGGGCGGGGTTCAGTGACCATTAGGAGCTGATTGGGTTTTTTTCTTATAGCACAAAAAAGATAAGAAGTTGTATTTAGGGCTGAGGGGAGAAGATGAAGAAGTGGTCATTGGGAAGATAAGCTGTTGTTTGGGGCTTCAGCCATGTTAGACTGCCATAGTGGTTCAGCAATTCATACAAAAAAAAAAAAAAAATGAACAAAATAACAAAAATACATCCTTAGCAATAGCAATCTTAACTGCAAATGGATTAAACTGACTAATTAAAAGATTCAGACTGGTCAAATGGATTAAAAACACCTAATGATATGCTGACCACAAGAAACTCACTTATGTAGGAGAGATTCATGGACTGAGAAGTGAACAGATGGAAAAGCACATATACCATCCAAGTAGAAACCAAAATTCAGCAGGAATAGGTACTCTTATATCAGATAAGATAGACTTAAAATCAAAAGCTGTAAGTAGAGAGAAAAAAATCAGCAAGAAAACACTAAAGTTGTATCTTAGATCCAATGAATCTAACACACACTTATAGAGCATTGCACTCAACAGCTACAGAATGGAACATTCTTTAGAGTAGATCATATGCTAGGCTATAAAACAAGTTTCCAACCAAGCCAAACCAAAAGAAAAAACTAAAAATCAAAGCATGTACATTCTCTAGGTACAATGAAGTAACACTAGAAATCAATAAAAGAAACTTTAGAAATTGTACCAGTACATAGAAATTAAGCATTCTCTTGAATGAAGAAATCAAAAGGGAAGTTTAAATTTTTCTTGAATCAATGACAGTACAACATGCCAGAACCTATGGGATAGCAAAAGCAGTACTGAAAGTGAAGGGTATGACATTTCAAATAATCAAACAGTGCAACTTGAAGAACTATATATAATATGTGATTAATATATATGAATAGTTATTTTTTCAATTTTTATTTTGTATTAGTACATATTTGCAGTATATAATGATTACATCCTCATGGGAAGCAATCCTGAACAAAAATGAACAAAACTGAAGACACTACAATAACTGCTTTTTAAACATACTACAAATCCACAGTAACAAAAACTGTATGGTACTAGTATAAAAACAGGTATGGGGGGCGGGTCAGGGAGATAACTCAGTGTAATAAGTGCTTGCCTGGCAAATGTAAAGTCCTGAGTTCGATCCCTGGTACCACCAAAAAAACAAAAAACACAGGAATGTAGACCAATGCAATAGAGTAGAGAACCCAGAAGTAAACTATGTCCATTGTCAATTGATTTTCTACACAGGAAGCAAAAGTATACAATGAAGAAAAGAAAGTCTCTTCAGCAAACAGTGCTGTAAAAGTCTGATATTCACAAGCAGAAAAAAAAAAAAAAACAGGCCCCTATCTCTCATTATGTGTGAAAATCAACTCAAAATGGATCAAAGATTTAAGTATAAGGCCCAAAACTATGAAACTACCAAAAGAAAACAAGAGAAAGACTAGAATAGGCAAGGATTTTTCTGATAAGATCTCAAAAGCACAGCCAACAAAAGATAAAAATGACAAATTGGACTGTATCAACCCAAAAACCTTCTGCCCAGCAAAGGAAATGACCAACAATGCACAGGGACAACCAACAGAATGGGTGAAAAATATTTGCAAGCTATTATCTGTAATGTTCAGCTTTCCTATTGCTGGACACAATACCCAGTACCCACACCTTAAAGGAGAAGTTAAACTAGTTCATAGTTTTAGGGGATTCAGCCCAGTGCTGGCAGGCTCATCATGGTGGGCAAAAACATCATGGTGGACAGATGTGACAGAACGAAGATATTTAGCTCATAGCAGAAAGGAAGCAAGACAGGTAACAGTTCCAGACAAGAAGGGGCAGAAGGATCACATATGGTACCCAAGATGACACCTCCATGACCTACTCAGAGACACCCAGTAGTGTTTTCTCCCATTCCCCTGGATGATCCCTCAGCTGATCAAGTTGGCACAATCAAGCTTAATCATCACAATCTTTAGAGAGAACACTGATTTTCAGAATATGTAGGTGACTCGAACAACTCAATTACAAAAAACAAAATCTGATTTAAAAATGTGCGAATGACCTGAAGAGGCATTTCTACAAAGACATACAAATGACCAACAAGTATACATAAAAATGTTCAACATCATTAATCACTGGGAAAAGCAATCAAGCCACCAATTTAGTACATCCATTATGAAAAATAGTGTGTAGATTCCTCCAAAAACCAGAAATAGTTCTAATACCTATGATTTTTGCTTAAATACATTTTTATTTTTGTTGGTACATGGTAACTATATATTCAGGGGGCACAGTGTGACATTTCAATACACAAGTATAATGTGTAGTGATCAACTCAGGGTAATGGGCACATCTATCATCTCAGACACTTGTTATTTCTTTGTATTAGAAACATTCAAAATCCTCTCTACTAGTAATTTTGAAATATTCAATTAATTATTGTCACCCATAGTTTGCTACAGAACATCTTTCCAGTGCATCTTCTTCTCCCTAGTCCCATTCCTCATACCCTACCCAGGCTCTGGGAACCACTGTTCTATTCTCTATTTCTTTGAAATCTACTGTTTAGCTTCTACATAGAAGAAAGAACATGTAAATATGTGCTACTTGTGTTCCTTTTCATGACTTATTTCATTCAACCCTATATCCTCAGTTCCACACACATAGATACAAACAGTATTTCATTCATTTTTATGGCTGAATTACTTCACTGTGCATCTCTACCATCTTTCCTTTGTCCTTTCACCTCTGTGTGGACACTTAAGTTGGTTCAATGTCTTAATTACTATACTCAGTACTACAATGAGTGAGTAAGTACTTGTATCTCTTCCACATGTCAATTTCCTTTCTTTGGAGCACACCCTGAATCCTTTAAATTTGTGGAATGACAACCACAGCCACTCTTGCCTCCTGAGGTTTCCTGAGTACCTATAGATGCATAGCTGTAACGCATTTCCAGTCATAAGAAAGGGCTGGATTTATACCCCTCTTTAAGCAACTAAAAAAACCTCACATGATGCAGCTTGTGCAATACAAGGCCATTTTGGTCAGTGATGGACTGTATGTATAGACCAGGCACTCTGTGACTTTCACACACACACACACACACACACACACACACACACACACACACAACTAACACTGCATTTCCAACATGTGTCCCTGTTAACTATAAAATGTGAATAGTCTTATAATTACTATGTTAGCAATGAACAATGGATACCAAAATTAAGTACACAGTAGCCTTTGTATTGCTACCAAAAAAATGTAATGCTAGTGAAATAGGTCAAAGAAGATTTAAATAAATGGAGGGGTACAGACAATGTTGATGGACTAGGACATTCAACATGGTGCAGATGTCAATTCTTTCAATTTGACTTATAGGTTTAACTTACATCAAAATCCCAGCTGGATTCCTCATAAATGTAGACAAATTGATTCAGAAATTTATATGTAAAGGCAAAGGAAATAAAATAGCTAAACCAATTTTGAAAAATAAGAACACAGTAGCTGGGTGTGGTGGCACATGCCTGTAATCCCAGCACCCGGGAGGCTGAGGCAGGAGGATTGTTGTGAGTTCAAGACCAGCCTGAGCTACAAAGTGAGTTTAAGGCCAGCTTGAACTGCATACTGAGACCCTGTCTCAAAAAGACAAAAAAAAAAAGAACACAGTAGAAGGAATCACACTACCAGTTTTAAGGTTTAGTCCTCCGAAGAGTGTGAGTTGGTGAAGTAAGGGACACAGACCAAGGAAACAGAGTGGAGGAGGGCCACAGAGGGTCAGCTGAGTTTGTGACAAAGGTCTAAAAGCAATTCAGAAATGCAGTGCTTTCAACAAAAAATGGTGCTGAAATATTCATAAGCAAAACAAAAGGAAGCAAACAAAATCCTTCATGTCTTAAAAAAAGAAATTAATCATAGCTCAATTGAAAACATAAAACTATAAATCTTTCAGAAGATTTTTCTGGGAGAAAATGTTTATGATCAAGGTTGGGTGGAGCAGTCTTAGATGTTAACATCCAAAGCAATTATTAAAAAAACAATTAAATGGATGTCATTCATCAAAATTACAAACTTGTTTAAATTAGTGAAAAATCATAAGTTAGTAGAAAGTATCTGCAAATTTTGTCTCCAACTGACGACTTATGTTTGAAAGAAAACTTTGAAAAGTTAATAGTAAGAAAACAAACAATACCACTAGAAAATGGGCAAGAGAATGTGAAGAGACACTTAATCAAAGCAAACATATGGATGGAACTAAGCACCCACAGAGAGGCTCCACATCATTCATTAGGTGGTGAGGATGGCAAGTGGAAGCAGGAGGGTATAGTATCAAGACCCCTGCTCATCTCAGAAATTCCAATAATGCCATGTGTTGAGGAAGGTGAGGAGGAGCTAGGTGGTGCAGTCCCTGTTGCTGGGAAATAAGCTGGCAGTTTCTTAGAAGTAAAATATGCTCTTGCCATGGAACTCTGCAAATATACCCCCAGGGAATTGATCCTAGAGACATGAAAAACCATGCCACACAGAATTCCGCCAATGTTCACATCACCCTTATCAGTAATGTCCCAATTGCAAACAACCAGATACCTTTGTACAAGATGAGTGGATCATAAACAGCAGCTTAGCCATACAAGAAACACTACTTGGCAATACAAGGGGCCAAGGAGATGGCTCAGTAGAATAAGTGCTTGACAGGGCCTGAGTTCAATCCCTGGTTCTGCCAAAAAAATACAAAGGAATAAGTTTTCAATATGGGCAAGAGTGTAGGTGAACCTCAAGGCACTATGCTGAGTGAAAAATGCTATACTATATGACCCATTTGCCCTGCCTTCTCAAATGACAATATCATAGCAAAAGGGAAAAGATGAGTCCAGCAGCGATTGGAGTTTTGCTAGTCTGCATGTTCTTGCCCCCCAAAACTCATGTGCTAAGGTTTGCTCTCAGTGTTCAGCTCTCAAGGTGACAGCGTGAAGAAGTAGACCTTTGGAGGGTGATGAGGTCTTGAGAGCAGAGCCCTCCAGAGTGGACTGCTGTTCCATACAACCCCCATCTAAGGACATGCAGAGGCACTATCTACAAGACAGAAAGCATCAGACCCACCAGACACCAAATCTGCCAGTGCCTTCAATATGGACTTCCCCTTCCAGAACTGTCAGAAATATGGATTTGCATGTGTAAGCCACCCAACCCATAGCATTTTTGTTACAGCAAACCAAACGGGCAAAGTGAACCAGGAGAATATATGATCGCAGGCCAAATGGATTTGGTAATGCAATGTCCTGTGTCCTGAGGCTGAACTGACCTAGAAACATGACAGAGTGCCTGGCTGCTCTGCAGCTCAGCTGCTGGTAAAATGCCAGTGTGGATTTTCTGGCTTGATCACTGTTCCACGTCACAGGATAAGTTAGCACCAGAGAAGGATGCACAGGAACTGTCTCCTAACTTTGCAACTGTCATGTGAGTCTAAAATTATTTCAAACTACAGGATTTTTTTAATTGGGCAGACCTTGTCATAACAATTCCACTATCATGTAGAGAAGTGTTTTTCTATGTTGGCACCATGAGGCTGGCCTCTATTTAGATCTAAGAATATACTTTCTCAGAATTCAATCTAAAACACTTCTTAAAAAAATTTTATTTTTGTTGTTAACATGGGGTGTCATTACACAGTTCTGCCTCATAGTGATTCTCTTGCCTCAGCCTCCGCAGTGCTGGGATTACAGGTGTGTGCCACCATGCCTGATTTCAGGGCCATAACAGCATGCCCAGCATTTTGGGGTCAGCACAGCACTCTGGCATTCTGGGTCCAGTATGGCATACAGTACCAGGGATTGAACTTGGACCCTGTGCTTGCTAGGCAGGTGCTTAGACCATTAAGCTATCTCCTCAGTCCTAAAATGTTTGTTAAAAATACACTCCTGGGCCTGGCTCTGAACAAAATTGGCAGCTCCATGAGTGTGGGTCTGGAGGGTTTAAGCTTCTCCAGCTATTTTTGTGATCAAGAGAGTTTAGGAAATATTGGTGAAGTAAAGTGTCTATGCTTAAAAAAGTAAACTTTAATTATTTAGATGACTCGCTTATCTAGATGATTATATCCCTTGATGCTTTGGCTGAGACTTAAATGCTAAGGCTGACCTATGGGCTGGTCACCATTTTCATTTGTACTGGGCTCCAGGAGGGTTCTGATATGATGGAGAGAAGACAGGAGCAGCATGACCACTGGCACCTGAAAGATGTGGGGTTAGGGGTATAAGGGACACAGGAAGTGATACACTACAGGGGGTAGTCCAGCCCGTAACATTTTCACCATAAAGGTACCACTGGGGTGAGGAACACAGAGCAGAGAAAGCCCAGAGGCTGATGGAAGCCAAGGTGGTGTTCAAGGGCTGTTTCCCCTCCTCAGCTTCAGATATTGAAGCTCTACCCCTTTATAACAAAGCATTTTGGGATGAGGCCTTAAAGGAGGTAAGTATGGGTAAATGAGGTCATAAGGATAGGGCTTTGCTATGTAGGACAAGTGACCTTAGGAGAGGCAGAGACCAGGTACACATATAGAGGAGAGGTCAGGGAAGGATACAGGAAGAAGGAACTATCTGCAAGCCAAGGCCAGAGGCCAGGAGAAACCAGCCCAGAGGCAGCATCCTGATCCCAGACATCTCACTGCAGACCTGAGAAAAAGAAGTATCTATGTTCAGTCCCAGCCTATGGCATTTAGTTATGGCAGCTGGAGCTGAGACACCCTAATGGCAGAGATCCTTCCACAGGGCAGTAGAGAAGTTGTGGAGGACTGGGATGGGTGGACTGAGAGGTGTACCTCACATCCACACATGTTGCTGCCCTTTCTGTTAACTAGCCCAGCCCATGGCCACTTCAGGTAACCAGACCACAAATTGCCAGGGCAGATGCTAGCCTACAACCTGCAAGCTAGGGAACCCCCAGGTGTCAGAAGTGGAATAGGTTCTGACCTGCAGGGGTAGTGCTTCACAGAGGCAGGTTTCCAGGCCACTGGTTCAGACAATTTACTATCTTCTGGTTTGTTTGGGACTACAGCCTTCTGACTTTGTTCATAGTGACTTATCTGGTCAGACATCTCATGCATGGTATCTGAGAAGCCCCAGATTTCACTTACTGGGTCTCATCTCTTGCCCTGATAGGAAGAGAGGAAATTCCATTAAATCCCATTGAATGGGTCTTAATGGGGCTCAGAGGATCCTGTGTGTTCCCATACCAAGCCACCACATAGAATGCACAGCTCAGTATTTGTACAGGGTGACATGCTGTGCACTACCTCACGGCTGCTGGTCACTGTGGTTGCCACCAGAGCAGCTATGCTCAGGTCATCCAGTGGGACCTGCTGTGTGCAGCCTTCAGAGCCAGGTTTCTAGAGAAAGAAGGCCAACTCAGCCCTGGGATCCCCTGCTGCTAGGGCCTTGGCAAGTTACTTGAATTCACCCTGACTTCACCCTATGCCTCCTGCTGGTCTCTAGGACAGCTCCTTTCTGGTGTTCTGGTACGCTTCCCCAGAGAAGCACCCAGGCCACCTGATGCTCTAGGCCTGGCCTGTAACATCCCTCTCTGTAGCTCTCTCTGGCCCAGGCTCCCTGCCTCCAGGCTATCCTCCTGGCAGTGTCTACTGAAACTGTGCCTACTCACTGGCCTCCAATCCAGTGCCTCTCATCGTAGGCTCTACATGCTTCTCCTCTACTCTGTGAATGCCTCAATAGATAGCAAGAGGGGTCGGATAGACCTGCAAGGCATCTCCCATCTTCCCTAGGAAGGCCAAGGCTGTCTACTGCAAGCCCTAAGCCTAGCGTAAAGGGCTACAGCAGTGTAGATCTCACACTCTGCCCACTGGAGGTGGTCTAGGCCTCACTGCTTTCAGGGCCTCCACACTGATACTCACAACCAGTCCAGAGCCTGGCCACACAAGCATGGAGTATGCATGCAACCGAGAGGAGCCAGCTGTGCAGAGAGGAACCAGATGTGGACCAACAGCCACTCACATAAGAAGACATTCATGTTTAACTTTTTATTACTGTGACAAAACACCTAAAAATAAGCTCAAAGGAAGGCAGATATACTTTGCCCCATGCTGTCATTTATTAGGCCTATGGTGAGGCGGAGCATAATGTAGAAGGGCTTGGTGGATCAAAGCTGCTCACCTTGGGTAGGCTGGGAAACAGACACAAAGGGGTTCAGTATAAGACATAAATTTCCAAGGAACATACTTCCTTCAATAAGCCCTGCTGCCTATTACCTTGTAATACCATCAGCTGTGAATCAATGAATTAATCGACTGAGATCAGAACCCTGATCCAATCATCTTTCTAAGGGCTCTACCTCTGAACACTGCTACACTGGGTCTGTCCTGCACCCCATGGACTTTGGAGATGTAAGACACACTCCACAGCACTATTATCATGTCTGGATTATCTCATATAGCATAATATCCACAAGGTTCATATGTGTTGTAACATATTGCAGAATTGCCTTTCTTTCTGAAACTGAGTAACATTCCTTTGTGTGGTGCAATAGTTGGGATGGGATTTGTTCCCAGAGTTCATGTGTTGGAAGCCTGGTCCCCAGTGTGGTGATGATGAGAAGGGGTCAGATCTTCAAGGAAGTATCTGATGTTGTTCTCATAGGAGCTGTTTGGTTCTCATGAAAGGGGTCTTATGAAAAGCAAGCTGGCCCCTCCCCACTGTCTTCCTGTCTTGACTATGCTTTCCCTCTTCAATGCTATCCCATCATGGTGAGACACTTCAGGCCTCACCAGAGTCTATGTCAAGCTGTTTAGATGATCAGCCTCCAGAACAGAGCACAGTGAGCCTCTTTTCTTTGTAAATTGTCCAGTTTCAAGTGTTCTATTTTAGCACTGAAAAACAGACTAATATGCATGCATAAACATTTTCCTCCTCCCTTCATCTGCTGAGGGACACTGGATTTTACCTTTGAGCTATTATGAAAAATGCTAGTATGAAAATAAGTTGATAAATCTCTTCCAGACCCTTCTTTCAATTCTTCAGGGTAGTACTCTAAAGGGGAAAAGCTAGAGCGTGCAATAACTAATTTTTTGAGGCACCAACACAGTGTTTCTCATGGAGGCTGAACCATTTTACATCCCTGGAGACAGTGAATGTGCATTCTAATTTTTGCACATCTTTGCCAACTCTTGTTATTTACTGATTGGCTGACTAGTAGGAGTCAGTCATCCTAATAGACTGAGGCAGTATCTTGCTGTGACTTGGCTTTGAATTTCCTTAGTGACAATAAATGCTGAGCAACTTCTCACGAGCTCACTGGACACTAGCGGGTCTTTGGAGCATAGTTATAGGAGTAAATTACAAATGGTGGACAGAAAACCCTTATCAGATATAAACTAAAATCTTAGATTGTGAGTACTTATTCCATAAGTGTTCTGCATGATGAGCAAACATTTCTAACAAATTTTAACTTGATAAAGAAATGTCTTGCAATATGAGAAGTATGTGACACCAAACATCATATGATCATAACAGAGTTAATGGTTCTCTTCTGTTTTCACTGTGGCATTGTGGGTGATTGTCTCTCAACAGCAAGAGGTTATGAAGATCTCTTTTGCAGAGGATGAAGACAAACAGATGTTAGAATCTTTGACTTCAAATGACATTAGAGATGTATAAAATGTGGGAAATAGTGCAAAATTTTATAGAGAAGCAACACCCAGATAAGGCTGTAGCAAGTAATCTGTTTAATAACAATGAAATGTAACATTTCTGAAAATCTTCAAAAGGAGTCAAAAGCAAGTCATTGGACAAGTTCCTTGTTACATTACACAAAAAAAGACCCCACTGAGCCTGGAGATGTGACAGTGAAAGTCATCCTACACAATAACTCTCCTCTCTCCTCTCCCTGACACCAGCCAGGAGGGTACTCAAATATAAATACAAGCTAATTTGTTTATTTTTCTTGGTAGTTTGTATTTTCTTCATTATTTTATATTATAGTACATATTGTAATCATTTTATATGAATATTTCAAAGTAACAGAATGAAGGGGAAATTCTCTTTGATATGTAAGTGCTTTCAATTACAAGAATGTTTTCAAAATGAATTATGCTCACCAATCAACATTTTACTTATGATTTACAAATATTTTCTCCCATTTAAATGTTTTTTAATTTACACCAATTGCCTTTTATTATCAAGTTTTGGACACCTTTCACAAGATGGTTAAAAAAAAAAACTTTACTACCATTGCTAATGTAATTTTCCCATTGTTCCTAGTCACCTCTGAACCCACTATGTGCAAAGCCCATTTTTCCATGCATCTAAATGAATAGATGCAGGCTATGAGATTCTTTATTCTATTTGTAGCAGTTTATGCAGGTGCAGCCAAGCATATAGCTTCAGGGCAAATTGTACAGACTGCAGTGTGGAGTTTGAATTTAAAATAAGAAACATAGGAGTGAGACCGTCCAGGCCACCAGGTCCTGAAGGGACCCAGAGCGCAGGCCTGGCATGTGAGTGAGACCACCTGGGCCACCTGGGCCAGAAATGACCCAGAGTACAGGCCTGGCCTGTGAGTGAGACTGCCCAGGCCACCAGATCCTGAAGTGAGAGCACAGGCCCAGCGTGGAACCCTTCAGAGGAACTCCTTGAAAAGAAGCTGAAGGCAAGACCCACCTGGCTGATTCATGAGCAGAACATCTTGCCAGTGTGACACAAAAGGTTCATCTGCAAGGCTGCAGCAGGAAGAAGTGGAGTACAGCAGCCAGACCCAAGCCACACCCACCTGGAGGAGTATGAACTTCATAGATCCAGACCTGGTGCTAAGGTAATAACTCTATCTAAGCTCTACACCAAAGGTCAAAAGTCAGTGGCATACAAAATGACAAAGAGAAGGAACGAAAAGCAGTCTCAGGCCCTGAGTCCACGCAGTACAAATGCAGAAGACACTAGCATAGAGGAAACTGGAAATCACACACCTGAAATCTCTGAAATAATAGCGTTGGAAGTAAAGAAACAACTGCAGAAAGGTATAGAAGAAATCAGATCAGAAATAATTTCTGAAGTAAAAAAATATAGTGATAACTATAATCAAAGAAGTACTAAGTGCTTTTAAAGATACATTGATAAAAAATAGAGCAGAATATAAAAATGATGGAACCCCTGAATAAGCAATTTAGGAAAGAAATAGAATGTATAAAACAGATCCAAAGTGATATACAGGAAATTAAAACCTCAATCAGAAGCTGGCAAATCCGTTTGAGTGAAAGTAAAAATAGACTCTCTGACCTTAAAGATACCATTGCAGCTAGTGAAAAAATAAGCAAAGATCTCTTAAAACCAACTAGGATGCAGGAAAAAATAATTCAACACCTACAAGACGATGAAAAGATGAATAATGTGAGGCTAATAGGCATCAATCGGAAGGAGTCAATACAAATGATATAAAAAGAATATGGAAGAAAACTTCCCAAATATGGAACAACAATCTAACATTCAGTAACCGAAGCATACAGAACTCCAAACAACATCAACCCAATTAAAACCACTCCCAGACATATAATAATCAAGATCCCAGAAATTCAGCACAGGAACAGTATACTAAAAGCCGCAAAAGAAAAGAAAATAGATCACATTTATAGGAAAACCCATCAGAATAACAGCAGATTTCTCTTCACAAACCATCAAGGCAAGAACAGCATGGAGCAAAGTACTTCAAGTCTTGCAAGAAAACAAATTCCAACCCAGACTGATATACCATGCAAAACTGTCTAAGTATAATGGAGAAGTAAAATACTTCCATGACAAAGAACAACTAAAGAATTTCATGACAAAGCCAAGCCTACATAGACTACTAAATGATGTTCTAGCAAGAGAGCAAAATCATCACATCCCCATGAATGAGAATGGAAAGAACCCACCAAAAGGGCAAACAAACACAGGAGAATAAGAGGTATACAATAGTAGTCTTTCAGTTATTCTTTTGTACACAGCAGCAAAATATTTCCATCAGCACACTCTATAAATGGACGTTCTTTGCACCCTATGGGTCAAGATTCCATATGGGACTACAGGGTTGATTTCAAGGAAATAGCTGTAGCTCAGTCCACAAGTGACACCTGGCCACCAGGAAATGTCAGGGTCTGTAGAGAGCTGCGAATAGGCAGGAATAGCCGCGCCTTAAAAGAGGGCACCGGCTTCCACCTTCCACCCCCCCACCCACCCCCCCGCTGGGTGAGTGCTCTCTGTAGTAAACAACTCCTTATATAGCTAAGGCAAAGACTGTGGCTCCCTTCCGCGTATCTGGACCTATTGGCTGTGCCCACGTGTCACTCCAGGGTTGGACGCCTTGTGGTATATAGCTTGGGGCGGGCTTGCCCAGGGAGGAGCGGAGGAGAAGGAGCGGGGGAGCGGGGGAGCGGAGGAGCGGAGGAGCGGAGGAGCGGAGGAGCGGAGGAGCGGAGGAGAAGCGGAGGAGAAGCGGAGGAGAAGGAGCGGAGGAGCGGAGGAGCAGGAGGAGTAGAAGAACTGCTCAATCCATGGAAGAATAAAGCATTGCAGAGACAACCAGCGGTCGCGTCTTCCTTGCTGGCAAGGTCACGCGCGACAAGGGTCATTATCCATTTCCACAACACATTAGAACTTTGTGCGATATCCTATCCCCAAACTGTCGGAAGTGATGGTCATTTATTTGTCATTTCAGTATTTATCTTATGTGTTATTCTTAGTATTTCTTTCCTATCATGGAAACTTTTTCTTAGTTCAATTGTTTTGAAACATTTAATTTTAAATTAATTAGTATTTAATTTTTTTTTTTTTTTTTTTTTTTTTTTTTTTTTTT
>PVKA01000789.1:105246-157429 GCA_004027165.1 Ctenomys sociabilis | reverse complement strand
AAGATTTATACTGTATTTTTTAATTAAAATTTATCTACAAGACATCATATGATACCTTCTCCTAGAATTAGAAACTTTAAAAAGTATGTCTATTTTCTGTTGACTTTATATTACTTCTTCCCTGTCCTTTATACACACACACATATATATGAAAAAAAATACATGTATAACCCGACATAAAATTGGTACTGTTTCATAGAAATCTTCAATGATCTTTTAAATAAGGGTTCATCTAATATATTTTGACTGTTCTTCATTTTGAGTGTTCTGTAGCAGAATAAAGCACTTGAAAGGAAACTAGCCAATTTCAGTCATGGTGTCTGTGCCTTCTATCAGTTTTGTGTAGATTTTTATGTTTCTTTTTTCTGTACTATTTATTATTTTTAAAGAATACAAAATAGTGATAGAAGAAAACAGCATTATACATGGTACAAGATTTCACTAAACAAAGTAATAGGAATCCAACAATGGTTGCTGTATTACATGATGCCATGTAATATATAGTTCTGCATAACTTTGAGAGCTCTTTATTGTTCATCCAGGAGCATACTACAACTTCTCATGCCTTTTGAATTATGTTCTTTGTTATTTCCTATATGCTACATCTGGAGGTATTAAAATATTTAAAGTTTGTATAAACAGAAAATATTTTACTTTTAGTTTTCAAAGGTATGTTTGCTAAGTATAAAATTCAAAGAGGATAGATTTTTTTTTTTCTCAGTCCTTTAATTAGTCTAGTTTCTTACACACTTGGTCTTTTTTTTCTTTCTAATGTGGAATAAGATGCTATTTAATTTTGTTCTTCTGTAGCTAGTATTTTTTATGTATATGCTTTAATCATTTTTATAATATTTTAGACAATTTCATTTTTGTGTATTTTGGTATGATTTTATTTAAATTTCTTGTGCAAAAGATTCATTCTTTTTGGAAATGTGGTATTATAAGTTGAACTAAATACAGAAATTTTAAATATTTAAATATTTATTGCCCACTCCTTTCTACTTTGATAATTCTAATTATATGAATATAAAAAAAGAAAGGAGTAGTCAAGGCTTACAATTTTTGTTTTTACTCTGATTTTTTTTCCTCTCTTGAATTTCTTGTAACTGCTTAGTTATTGTTTTCTTAAACAAAACTTACACATTTATATTTGTTAATCTGAAAAACTAATTTTCACATGGCATCATGTGATATAGCAACCATTGTTGGATTCCTATTACTTTGTTTAGTGAAATCTTGTACCATGTATAATGCTGTTTTCTTCTATCACTATTTTGCATTCTTTAAAAATAATAATAAAAAGTACAGAAAAAAGAAACATAAAAATCTACAAAACTGATAGAAGGCACAGACACCATGACTGAAATTGGCTAGTTTCCTTTCAAGTGCTTTATTCTGCTACAGAACAGTCAAAATGAAGATGTAAAGGTTTGTGGTTAGTTTAAATTATACACTCGGTAAGATACTATACCAATTTTAAAAGTTACAGAGACGAACATATGTCTATCCGTTCATCTGGATTGATCACACTCCATCTGGGTCACTGAGAACAAATCAGGCAAAGGTAGAAAGAGAATATACCTGTGCAATTTGTCTGCAGAGTTTTCTGATGCACACGCTGCACCCCAGGCCCATGATGGCTACTGCTTTCTTCATTAGAGCTATTGTCATAGGCTTCCTACCTCTGACCACCTCCTGAGCCTCAGGTGCTACCAAATTCCTAGAGTTCTACCTCCTTGTTTCTACAATTATGTTAGGAACTTCTGGTATAGACAGAAGATCTTCTAGTTCAGAAAGTTTATCAAAGTTGATTCAGTTATTTTCTGGAAATGCACATCAAATTTTACATAAAGACCACCTTTTTCAAAGGGATTGCAATATTGTGGCATTCCTTTACCTTGAACTACACAAACACATCCTAGTTTAATTACTTTGCCAGGGCAGTACTTCACCACAATCTGACATGCATCTAGGTACTTGAAAATGAACTGAAATCCACATAGAGCTTCAACAAGTCCTATCTTATATGTCATGTGCAAATCATTCTCTCTGGAACACCTCATGTTTTTTCTACTGCAGCAAAAGAACAGTGTCTCCTGGTTTCAGTCCTGGGGCCTGGTCTGCCTCCTCTGCAAATGTAATTCTCTGTCCATGCTTCATGCCTTTGTCTACATTAACCTTAAGAATCTTGACTTCTTTCATCACCTTCTTCCCTTCCTATTTTTTCCAGTGATCCTTTTTGTTAATTACCTCTTCTCCATTACAATCAGAACACACAGACTGCATCTGCGGCACCATTCCTGGAGCCAGCTGCCCGATCATGATGCATACACCTCAGTGTCAACAAGTGCTACACTTCTAGACAGCTCTAGATTTTTCCACCTTGACCATTGCTTGCACTACAGAGTATATTCTTGCTAAATTGTAGTTTGGTTGTTTTGCCATTATACAGATCTTCTAAGGATACTTTAAGTGAATGCATCATGTCCTCTCCTCTTCTGACATTTCAACTTTTACTCTGATCAACTGTGAAGCCGAATAAACCTCCACCAAAAATGTGAGTGAAAATATTCATGCCATTACCTCTGCTGCTGCCTTCCTGAAGACCTTGCTCTCCATATCTGTCACATAACTTGCGCTTTTCTGGATTTGATAGTACTTCATATGTAAAACTTATTTCTTTAAATTTCTCTCCAGAATTTGGATTCTTATCAGGATGATATTCCTTGGCTAACTTTTCATATGCCTTCTTTAGCTCATTCTCAGGCAGACTATCACACTGCTTTGTGTTGGTGATGTTCGCCATGGTGGCCTGTGGGGCAGCACTCTGAGTGGAAGGCAATGGCAGCACACTCTTAAATGTTGATATACTCTAATTTATCTGTTTTTTTCTTTTGTTTCCTATGCTTTTGGCAAAAATCATAGCCAAGAAATCATTTCCACATGGAACATTGTGAAGTGTTTACATTTTCTTTCAAGAGTGTTATAGTTTTTAGTGTTAGGTTTAGGTCTTTGAGTCACTTTAATTTTTTGTGTATAGTGAAAATACAGGCACAGCTGTGCTCTGTTTATGGCCAGAAGACTTTTTGAATAGAGATCTGAAGTAATCTTATTTTTCTTTCCTTCACTTCAAACCAATTCTGGTACTTCACAGTGATGTTGTATGTATGCTGACATGATGGCAGAAGAGAGTGTTGTTCTGAATGACTGCTATGACCCAGTTGGTCTGGGGAGGTACAGGAAGGACAAGCCTCACTGGGGAGGCAGGAGGAGACAAGGATCCCACCAGTTGGCAGATGATGCCCCATAAGCTCAAGAGCAGGGACGCATTGTCCTGGTGGCTTCTGACCTGCACAGTGCAACCAGGACAATCAGATGGTAGCCAGTGTTGTTGTGACTCAGCTTGGCTGCCTTAGAGGTCCCCTCAGTGGAGATGAGCGCTACCTTCTGCTGCTGCTCACCGTTTTCATCAAAATTTGGCCCTCTGTGTTTCCAACTGGTCTTCCAGTTTGTCTTCCATGCTTCTGTGAATTTCTTCCCAAAAGTCAATAGTGTCAAAGACACATCATCCAGGATAAGCCTAGAGAGTGCTGCTAATT
This sequence comes from Ctenomys sociabilis, assembly GCA_004027165.1. Taxonomy (NCBI): domain Eukaryota; kingdom Metazoa; phylum Chordata; class Mammalia; order Rodentia; family Ctenomyidae; genus Ctenomys; species Ctenomys sociabilis. The sequence goes on along the minus strand of PVKA01000789.1, from coordinate 153,830 downwards.
CGGTAAGGCCATCGCTCACCTGGTGTGCAGTTCTTCTGAACCAAAGTGAACCACCACTGAGGGGAAGGTCTCTTGGTGAGAGGCACTGGTGCATATTCACCACAATCTCTGGTGCTGATAAAGATGTAATGAAGCTGCTAGCCATGGGCTGGAAAAGGACATGCAGTGAGATGCTGTGCTCAGCCCTCTGTTGCTGCAATGATCTGCACATTATGTGTTTGAGAGCATCAGTCAAAAACAACTGATTTCTGTACCCATGGGGTAAAGCAGGGTCTTTCCCTCCCCCCAGTGCTGAAAATGACAGCTCTGTGGCAGCTATAAACCATATTCTATAAGCCAGTGTAACTACCCCTTGAGATGCTGAGGGCTAAGCTGAGCTTGCTATGTCTCCTCCTGCCAGACTCCCTCACCTGCTTCCCCCTAGCCCAACATGAACTCCCCAGTCAGGTGCACCCTCTATATTTTTTTGTTGTTTGTTTGTTTGTTTGTTTTGTTTTTTAGAAAATAATAAGCTGATTTCACATAATATGGAAATGCAAAGGACAAAGAAGAACAAATTACTAATAACTGTAGTGTTAACCAATTACAGGAATTACAATTTAAAACAAGAGTAATAAGTTTACAAATGTGAACAGGTCAACAGGAGAAAAGACAGCCTCAATAAACCAATGCAGTTATGGATACTAATGATGATAGAAAGGCCTGTCTTTCATCAGTGTCTGTATCAACTGGATATCCACAGGCAAAAACCCTGAAAATATGTCTCCCAAATTCTTCTGTTGAAGGCCTAATTCTTGATCTGACAGCATCTGAGGTGGCTGATCAGATTCAGATGAAGGCAGGGTGGTGAAATGCGCATGGTGGGCTCAACCTCTGACTCTCCTCTGCCATGTGAGGATTTGGGTGAGGAAGTGGCCAAGTGTAAGTCCAGAAGAGGGGCTAGGCAGGAAGGAAGCACTGCCAGCCCCTGACCTTAGACTTCCTGACCTCCAGAACAGAGATGAATTGCTCTTGCTGAAGCCACCTGGTGCATGGATTTTGTTATGACAACCTGAGTTGAGTAAGGTAATAACTCAGGCCATATGCCAAAATTAACTAAGCAAGAAAAATGTACATTCAAGAAAAACCTAAAATATATAATTTTCAGGGGAAAACTTATGAGAAAACATTATCACTTTGATCAGTCAAAGATTTCTCAGATTTGACCGCAAAAGCACAACCATAGAAGAGGTTAGATTTTATTAAAAACCAAAATTTCTCTCAATAAAACAGCAATATGGTATCAGACACAGATGCAGAAAAAATATTTTTAAAGTCTGTGTCTGATAAGAGCCTGTATCTATAATACATAAATGTTAAAAATTCAAAAGAATACAAACAACAATAGACAAAGATTTGAATAGTTTATCAAAGAGATATGAGTAGTAAAGTAATCTATAAAAGCCTATTAATCAGGGGCTGGGGAAATAGCTCAGTGGAGTAAGCACTTGCCTGGCAAGCACAAGGTCCTGAGTTCGATCCCTGGTACCACCAAACAAACAAACAAAAAAAAACAAAACAACAAAAAAAAAACTTTAAAAATAAAAAAATTTTAAAAAAAAGCCTATTAATCAATAGGAAAGTGAAAATTAAAGCCACAGTGAGGTACTGCTACATATATAACTTTTTATATTATTCAGACTTCTTCCTAAAATAGCCACACATAATTTTTACAAATATAATAGTTATCTTTAAGTTGTTTTAAATGGATATAGCTATGGAACTAATAAAAGGAAATCCATTTCTTTCCATTAAAAAATGTCAAAACAAAAAATAAATTTTTTGTAGACATAAAATCTAACTACCAAGGCATAGCTCTTAAGCCCACACTGAGTCACTGGCTTTTTGGCCTCCCATGAACATCCTCACTGCTGGCTCAGACTGCCCACAGCCCCAGGGTCTGCCATGAGCATCCTCTGCCAGGAGTGCAGCTGGCAGCACCATTCCACAGCACACAGCCTGGCAGGAAGCCCTGCACTGTACCACAACCTGTGCGGGAACAGCTGTCCTCTCACAAGGAAACGATGGTTTCCTAGTAGGGAGGCCAGACACCCCACAGAGGCACTAAACTGTTCAGATCTGAAACAGTGGGTGCTGCTTGTCCCTATGTCTAGTCTTAAACTGGCATGTCATTGCCACATCCACTCTTTGCCTGTGGCCTCATCCATCTTGTATCCCTTGCCATGTCTACTCTCTGCTCTCTGCCATGTTTACTCTATGCCTGCTCTGAAGCCACCCTGCTGTCAATGCTGTGCATGGCCAGCCTGGCTTCACAAACATGTCAAGGGCACACTGCAGAGAATGAAAAGTCTTTGGAGTCCAAGCATGCTGGCATCCTGGGAAGAAACAGGCATCACCTAAATCGCAAACCTCTATGGGCCAAGCATATTGTGTAGTCACCGACATGTGGACACAGAGAAAACACAGACTGTGTCCACCAGCACATTCTCAGGCCTGGGGCAGGATATAGCCCAGGCACTAATAAGCAGCTTTTCCAACAAAGATGAACAGCAATGATGAACAGCAATGGACTCATCCATGGCCACCTGTATCAAGAACAATCACCTGAGGGCCATCTACCTGTTAAAACCATCCACATCAGGGACCAGAAGCCACAGCTGCCTTCCATACAGCCATTGTAATGAAGACAAACAACGATGGCATCACCTGTGTCAGGAGCTGGTCTGGCACCAGCTGGTTGATCCAACGTGTGTATCGTGCAGTGGCGTCCGGGGGATCCCTCCTCACTTGGCACCCTATGATCTGTGAAAATAACAGACAGAGCTTAGGTACCTTTGCAAGAGGTATGGCATCCCCCTATGTGTGTCTGAGGCCATGTGGAGCATGTGTATCCAGACAGAGCCTAACTAAAATCTCTGGGCTCTGGACAAAGCCCGAAGTGAAGGAAAAGAATGGTGCCTAAGCCCATATAGGGTTCAACTCAGGAGGGCACCATCTACATCAACATTTATATGGGTGCCTACGCTGCAGGACCATATTCCCAGAAAACAGCCCCATCTCAGCACATGTCTTGGCCCTGTCACTCCTTGTCTCCAGTGTCACCTGATGTGGCACCACACAGGCTCCCAGGCTTCCTATTACCTTCTACTCTCAATCCTAGCCCTGATCCCCCTGGCCTCAAAAACAGCCCCCTCAATTACCCTTTCCCAGCTACTTGCCTCTGTCCAACTGTGGATGCCTACACCACCCCATAATCTAGACAAACTGCTTGTGGTCACTGCAAAGTTCAGCATCTCTAAGACCATTAGGAGGGTCCCTCTCAGGCCTTCAGAGACCTAAGCAGAGGTGATCCCATGTAGACACCAGGGTCTCCTCAGACACTAACAGAGGACTTGGGCTGCAGGAAGGCCTCCTCATAGTAGAGGAGCTCAAGCTCCCCTGCCTCTAGCATTAACATCAGCTCAGGCCAGGCCAATGGTTTGAAACAAACTGTCTTCATGTAGATGGAGACTTTCCTTGTAGAGCAGGTGGAGGTGGAGGAAATACAGTACTCAGCCAGCGGTAGGGCCTTCCTCAAAGGCTGGATAAAGGTTCTAAGAGACTAAGGGTAGAAAGGACAGAGAAAAGATGGCTCTGCAGTTTCAGAAGCCTCATTCTTCCTCAGTGTGAAATCAAGCTAAGTGGGGGTCATGAAAGAAGTTTGGCCACCTTCTTACCTGTGCTTCAGGCCCAGTGGCTCCTGCCTATACCTGTTACTCGTACTGGCCCCTGTCCCCTAGTTCCCCTGGAGTGGTTCCCTGATAGCAGGCCACTCATGTGCACTTTGGGAGGGGATTTAGTGGAGGTTTACCACCAGCCCCCAAGTCTCCACCTGTCCAGAGGCCACAGGACAGGACCAATGCAGCACTGTACCTCCCCACAGTTGGCCTGCATCTGTGGGATGCTGTCACCCTGCCTCCACCCCAACTGACCTTTGTATTCTCCAAGTGGAACACCCTATCACATAGCCCCTGTTCCATGCTTCTGCTTGGGGGACCCCATGGGAAAGTCTTTCTGGCCACCTCAAGGTCCCCCAGAACAAACACAGACTCCTCCAATTCCATCCTACCCATCTAGAACTGATCTCTGCTCTGCATCTTCAGGAAATTAGTGATACATGGGAATAAATGTTACATATGGTATGGCATAATGACACTTAGATCTAAAACCCTAAAGATTCTGCTGTGATTTTTACACATATATACAATTTATAAAAGCTACCATCAAGAGTCTTTCCTCATTAAATGGTTTTCTTGAAAATGGCCTTAAGGAATAATGACCAACTATGAGCAGAAAGCCAGGATTGATTTCATTCTTCCAGAATAAGCTATTGCCTGGCAATAATAGGCTCAATAGAATAAGCATTTGCCTGGCAAGCACAAGGGCCTGAGTTCAATCCCTGGTTCCACAAAAAATAAAGGTATAAAACAAACTACAAACACAACTGACAAGCCACCAACCAGCATATTAGGGCTTTCCAGGTCACAATCTAAAACCAGAACTATGATAACAACTTTTCCAGCTGGCCTTGTGTTGGTGCAGTCACAACATTAAGACAATTTGAAGGCCAGGAGCACAAAGAACAAAGATGCTCCACCTACTCTGTGGTTCGGAGGACATGTGCTACAAGGTTCTCCATGCAGGACAGATGCAGCATCCAGAGGATTAATGAGGTCAGCAAGAAAAGTCATAGGCTAGACTTTATCTCTAAAGACAGACACCAGGGCTATCTGAAATACTATCAAGACACCCTGACCATCTGCATTTGTTCCAAGTCCTTGAGCTTTTCTAAATATCCCTGTGCATCTGGACAGATGCTGCAGATAACTGCAAGAGGGGCTAATCTGCTATGTCAGGATGGAAATGGAAGCATCACTCTCTAACATCAATATTTGTGTCAAGATTATTCACCAGTACGATACATTTAGACAGAAGCTGCCATTTGCAGCCATAAAAAAAAATATCTCTGTGAGTGAAAGACATTGTATCTATGTACAGGTAGGACACTGGCCCAGTTACAAGGTGAGCCTGGCTAGGGTCTGTAGCCTTTAACTCTCTGGCTGGCACAACCATCAGGATGGGCTACACAGATGGTTGGGCAATAGACCGCAGGTGAATGTGGCTGTCAGGATGGGCCAGAATATGGAGGCTTGCTTCTGGAAATTTCCTGGTAGTAAGAATAGTCTAACCCCCAGAAAGCAGGTACACTTCTTGATATCATGCTATTCCTTTCTTTTGACCTCCATGCAATATTACCACACCCATCAAAGCCACAGCAAGAAGCTCCTGGAAATCCCTGATTCTGTCTTTCCTCATATAAACTGACAAATCTATACAACAGGACTTGTTTCCATTTTCTTTTTCCTCTTCCCAAAAATGGCCCAGACCCCCATTCTGAAAAGGAGAAAAGGGTTCTGCATGCTCATCTCTTCTTTTTTTTTTTTTTGTCTTTTTGAGACAGGGTCTCACTATGCAGTTCAGGCTGGCCTTAAGTTCACTTTGTAGCTCAGGCTGGTCTCGAACTCACAGCAATCCTCCTGCCTCAGCCTCCCGAGTGCTGGGATTACAGGCATATGCCACCTTGCCCGGCTTCATCTCTTCTTATAAGACTGAGAACTCTCTGGAGCTGGGGGTAGAAATCCCTTAGTCATCAGTGATGTGATGTGGGCCAGCCCCAAGGCTGGGGAATGCTACTGCCTGATGTGGACGGTGTTCTAGTGGTCCCATAGTGGCATCTGCTGTTGCAACACTGTGGGGTATTTTCTAACATCTTTCCCAACCAAAAAGGGGGAAGAAATGATATACTCAATGCCCATAGACTTTAAAAGAGCAACTTCTGGAGCCTGTGGTCACTGACTGCTATGAATACATGTATTTACACCTACTTGCAATTCTTAAAACTTGTTGAGCACATGAGCCTTTCCAGAATCTTCTGAAAGCTGCAGCATTTTTCTACCCTCCCTGAAAGGTGCCCCAGACTGAAGCCCTCTAGCCAAGCTGGGATCTGTCCTTCAACCTCCACACCTATGACAGGAACAGCTGCATGGATTCCCCATGCTCCTGACCTGCAATTCTCTACTTCCTGTCTGCTTCCACACTCTACACACACCACTGCCTGCAGCACCCTAGGCTGCTACACCTGGGAAAGCCCACACTTCCATCCTACAATACTGTGCTCAGGTGGCCAAGGCCTCCCACAGAAAAGCTGAGCACCTACCTGTATGCTGAAGGGAGTGGCCAGAATCAGAGGCAGCATTGAGGGCCTGGTGTGGGCTGGTAAGGGAAGGACAAGGCAGGAGGCTTCAGGGGCCATGCAGTGAGCTGGCCACAACCCCCTTGGCTGGCACCACCTGGAGAGCCACAGAGCAGCTGCAAGGTTGAAGGGCCCCCAGGTACAGCCAAGGAGAGGGTCCTATCTTCCTACAGCATTCTCTAAGGATGTTTTTGTGTTAACAACATTTAAACTTAAATAGTACAAAACAATTATAAATCAAGGAATAAGGGTGTTCAGCCTCCAGCTAGGCCTAATGCCATAGGTCTATGATCCTACTCTGGGATCCTGAGGTAGGATGATCCCAAATTCAAGGCCAGCTTGGGCAACTCAATGCTTTAGCAAGACTCTGCCTCAGAAATAAAAGGTATGGAGGGTCCTGGTTCAATACCCTGTAGCACACATACCAAAACAAACATCCCAGTTAGCCCAAACACTCTCCAGTAACAATTCCCAGGGAGGCCAGAGCCTGTCTTGGGTCAGCAGCTACCTGGGAAAGGATACAATGAAACATCAAATTTCTGAAACTTAAGAGGCCTAGGACAAAAAGGGTGTGAGGACCAAGGCTGAGATGGCCTCTGGGAGATTTGGGTGTCAGGCAATGCTGAGACCTGGAGATGAGTGGGAGGGGCGTGGCTCTGAACAAGGAGGCAGGAGCTGGCTCTGAGTGGGAATGCACCACAGCTCTTAGATGCCTTCATGTCAAGAACTCAGGTACTGGGGCCAGAGATGTAGCTTAGTGGCACAGCATTTACCTGGCAAGTACAAGGCCCTGAGTTCAATTTCCAGCAACAAAAAACTCAGCTGTTACTCAGCCAACCCTTCCACATCCATTTTTAAGTGACAACTCTTGTCTAAAATGAAAAGCATTCTTTTCTTGAAGGAAGACCTCTCAGTGCTAAAAGAGCTGCTATGCCAAATCCTTCCCTGTACACACATTCTTTTATCCAGGGAAACCCACTTCAAGAGCCAAACTGCATTTCAGGAAGGTGGTTGTGGCCCAGAGAGTGTGATACTTACGCTGGTTGGGTGCTGCTCAGCAGCCTGATGTTGCAGCCTCACTCTCTGTGGCATCATCACGTCATCCTATGGAAAAAGCACATTTTAAACTCACATAGAGCAACTCCATCCAGCAGTAAGGAGGAAGTGAGCAGCCCAGCAACATAGGAGAGGGCTGACAAGATAGCTCAGCAGTCTAAAGTGCCTGCTTACACAAACACAAAAAACATGGTTCACCGGCACCACATGCCATGCCAGCCCTGTCCCCAGGGCAGGCTGAGCAGCCACAAAAGAATAAATAAATAAAATAAAAATAAAGTATAGCACAAGAGACCCTCTGGTCATCAGGGAAAGAACCTGTCCCACAATGGCCAGAAAACATTCTGACAATTCCATTGTGACTGTGGAGATAGAGCAACGAGGACACTCCAATACACTCACAGGAGGGCACCAGTGCTCTAAGAGACAGCATGTGGCACCCAGAAAAGATGGGCTCACAGTTTTACCCCTATGTAAACAAAGCCCTGCCTAAGTAAGACATGCAGGAATGTTCACAAGAGCTCTGCTAGAGCAGAATATTTTAAGGTTCATAAATCCAAAGCCAAAACAAGACATACACTTTACTCTGCACCACACACACTACTACTTTCAATATCCATTTGATGTTCAACTAAATTATGGCTGTTTATAACATCAATAAACTGCACAGACCTAACAGTGTAAGAAGTGCCAAGAAACAAGAACACACATAGCATTCATCACTCATTTTAAATGAGTATTTAAATTCAAGACCCAGCAAGATTAACTATAATATTTTTTTAAAAATTTAGTACAAGAGACTGAACTAGGGCCTTTACACTGATAGCATTCATCACTCATTTTAAATGAGTATTTAAATTCAAGACTCAGCAAGATTAACTATAATATTTTTTTAAAAATTTAGTACAAGAGACTGAACTAGGGCCTTTACACTGAGTTACATTTCCAGCCCTTTCAAAATCTGTTGTTGCTGAGATAGGATCTTATTTAGCTACCCAGGGTGGACTTGAACTTGCCATCCTTCTGATTCACCCTCCTGAGGATTACAGACACTGGCCTTGTCATCTTCTCTGCAATTCTGAAAAGCTTTGATGGAATGCTGGAAAGGACTTTTGAAGGCTCCAATCCAGCACTAGCTGGGAGCCACAAACCTCACAGGGGTAGTGAGTGAAAGGTTCTTCAGGAGGCACTGGATGCCCTGAATCCATGTCTAGTATACGATTATAGGATAGTGCTTGGCCCTTGATGAGTATTCTCAAGTCCAGGAATCAAAGAGTAGAAATTGGAGTGTCCCCACTTATCATTACCCTCAATAAGCCATTAGCAAAGGCTTTGCTTCCTGTTCTCATGACTTTATGCTCTGCTGGCCTAGAGGTCTTAGTTCCAGAGGGGAGATACTTCAACCAAGAAACCCAACAGCCCCAATGAGCTGGAAGTTAAGTTACTACCCTAATTAGAGGCCTAATTCTAGGCCTCTTAGGCCTCTGAGTCATTCAGCTAAGAGGGGGCTTTTGGTTACTGGGATTCAGACACCAGCAGTCCAGCAGAACAGGACTACTATTTCACAGTGGAGGTAAGGAAGAGATGGTCTGGAATTCAGGACATCTCTTAGTGTTGTCAAGCCCTGGGATTTAGGTCAATAGGAATTTAGAACAGCTGAATCCTGAACAGACTACAAATGGCCCACAGCTCCAGGAATGAAAGTTCAGGTCATCTCAACTGGGTGAAAATCCACGTCTGCCAAGTTCTTTGGTCCTTTTTTTATCCCCTTATCATGAACATGAGACTGTCTGTCCACTTTCAGTGTTACTCATATCAGATGACAGTATTTATATTATAGGACATCAAAGAAGAGTGAGCATTGCTAAAAAACGTCATGTCTTCTGAGGAGAGGACAAGGTGTGTGCAGGATAGCTATGTCATGTTAAGTGGGGCTACAATCACGTATCTTTACTTGATGATTAAGTATACTATAAGGAGATATGTCTGAGTACTAGGTTGAGAAGAGGTGGACCTGTAATGGTTAATTATATTTGTCCACCTGATAGGTTCAAAGATCATGTCTGTGGGGATGTTTCCAGAAGAGATTAGCATTTGAACCAGTAGACTAAGAAAGAAGGTCACATTCCCCAGTGGGGTAGGGCTTCATCTAACCCTTGAAGGCCTGAATAGCACCAAAGGGTGAAGCAAGGCAGACTTTCAACCTGAGTTGGGACATCCATTGCTGCCCTCAGACAATGGTACCCTTGCTAATTCGCACTTTTTTGGACTTAAGACTGGGACTGACACTATGAATTCTCCTGACTCAATCCTTTAGGTTTGTACTGGAACTTGCACAGCTAGCTTTCCTGGGCTTTCAGTTTATAGACAGCACAATAAAAGACTACTCAGCCTCCATCTCATGAGAGTCAATCACTTATAATACATCTCTCTGTATATCTTCATATCTCTTATTGGCTCTTATTCTTTGGAGAATTCTGGCTAATACACACAAGATTAACTAAACCTCCAATTTTATTGTTCAAGGATCCATGCCAAAAAGCATAATTACATAGTACTTCCTAGCTCTGAAAAGACAAAAAGAGTACTCAAATATGTCTCAATTACTTCTACTAGAATTACTACCCCTAGAGAAGTCTAAACAAAGTCAGCAACTGCAAGACCAAAGATAGAATTTGGTACCAGCTAAATAGCTCAGTAACCAAGATAGAATTTGGTACCAGCTAAACAGCTCAGCGGATTAAAGCATCTGCTTAGATACAGGGGCTTGAAGTTCGATCCCAGGCCTTCCAGGCTGACCCTGCCCCTGGGGTGCACTGAGACGGCAACTGAGGCTGGGTATGGTGGCGTATGCCTGTAATCCCAGTACTTGGGAAGCTATAAACAGGAAGATCACTATGAGTCTGATCTATGCAGTGAGACTCTGCACACCCTGTACACCCTGTCTTAAATACAAAAAAAAAAAAAAAAAAACCAAAGAGAACAAAAAAGGTGTTAACCCAATCACTGGCCAAAGTGCCAAAAAACTAAGAATGACATGGTAAGCAAAACACTGAAATCACAAAATGAAGACTATAACAGGTATTAAACTCTTTCAAAAAATATGAAGACTATTTTTTTAAAGAAAAAAATTCAAAACAAAATAAGAGGCTAACAATGGTTAATATATCATATATTATTATATTTAAATTAGTTATTCAGAGTATAAGATACAGGCATTTAATTGTCCAAACAATATTAACACAAACTTTTTTTTTCAAGAACTAAGCAAAATTAGTAGTATAACTATCTTTTTTTTTTTTTTTTGGTGGAATCAGAGATTGAACTCAGGCCCTTGTGCTTGCCAGGGAAGCACTTATTCCACTGAGCCATCTCCCCAGTGTAACTATCTTAACTATCTTTTTTGTTTTCTTTTCCCTTCCTGTATTCTCCTTTCCTCCATCCCAGTTTTACTTTCCTTTTGAACAGTTTCTTCCTATTTTACAGTAACTATTGTACATCTTGGATCTTATTTACTCTTTCAGCTTTTCATATTAGGGAGATAATACAATCTTTGCACATGTATGTCTGCTTGATTTTACTTGAGTATGGGCTCAAGTTGCATCCATTTACCTATAAGTCTCCAGTTTATCCTTCTTCATGATTAATAGCACTCCATTGTATAAAAAGACAACATCTTTTTTATCCATTCCTTCAGGACAGGGATTCAGGTTGTTTCCAAAACCTAGTTATTACAAGTTATATTGTTATAAATATGGGTGCACATATATCACTGTGTAATGTTTTAATTCCTCTGGGAAGATACTCAGAAGAAGAAAAATAGCTGGGCCAAAGAAATAGTAACCATAATGAAAGACATGGCTAGTGACTCTGTAGGCAGACACAGATTAAAAAAGAGACAACCTTAGGAGAATTATAGAAACCATAAATACCGAACAGAGAAAAGAAATAGGATCCATAAAAAAGACTTAAATAGATACCCAGGAGATTAAAAATTCCACTGAAAGTATATGCAGCAGAATGAGTCAGTATGAGGACAGAATATCAGATACAGAAGAAAGGAGTGTGGTTAGTGATGATAAAAACAAAGGTTTCTTAAAAATAGCAAGGAAAAATCCTGAGGAACTAAGCCAACAGTGGCTAGATGATTCAAAGAAGAATAATATAAGATTGACTATAGTCAATGAAAACAGCACCCATCCATCATAGGGCAAATAGCCTACATACCATATAAGGGAAATCTTTTGGTGGTGTTGCTTTTGCTGTCTTCCACTACCACCATGAACAATTACCCCTCTACCACAACATCCTGCCTTGGAGACAGCTGATTATACGCTGAAACCTCCATAGGCTGTGAGCTAAATAAATTTCCTCTTTTAACATTGAATATTGGGTATTCTCAGCAATGAGAAAAGTAACTAAGATAGAATTTGGTACCAGAGAAGTGGGGTCACTGCTGTTACTATACCTGACCATATAGTTCAAGAGCCTTTGGGAATAGCCTGTGGGAAAAACATGGAAATATTTAGAGACACAGGCTGAAAAAGTAAGAGTTGGAACATCTTGTATTATTCTGTATGGGAAATTCTAATAAGAGCTCAGAAGACCAGAGACTGATAGAAAGCCTGCTGGTAAAAACAAGGCCCAGGAGGTCTCTGCTTGGAAAGACTGTGCTCTCTGCTAGACTATAGATGATGTATGTTATGGACTTGCAGAAAGTTTGTCTGTATTTTGCTCCTGTGCAGAGACTTTGCCTGAGACTGAGGTTCAGGGTGGCTGACTAATCTGACAGAAGAAATTTTAAGGCAGTTGAATGTGGAGATGGTGGCAGAGCTACTACTGAGTGCTTTCAGCCAGATTTATGTTAAGAATCAAGAGCAGGGAGCCTAGAAAAATGATTTAAAATACTGAGAGTTTGGACAGAAAGGAAGCTCCAGTAAAGCTGTGAACTGAAAAGATAGAGCAGAGGAGAACTTGATTGCTGAGAAGGAACAAGAGAATATAAAAAGTCTGAGGGCATTACAAGAAGCAGCAAGTCTCCACTCTTTACAGCCCCAAAACTGTAAAGACTTCGTAAATACTTGGCTTTGAAGAGAAAGCTGCAGAGCACCATGTTCCAGAATGGCAACATCCTAAAGAATCTGTTCTTCAGAGCTGGATTCAGAGTGCTCAGCAATCTAAGCACTCAGTCCCTGCACCCAAGAGATATGGAAGCCTGGCTACTGCTCCATTTGGCAGAACTTAGTATTATCCATATGGCACTGGTTTTAAATGGATGCAGAATGCAAGAGTTGTGGGGTTAAGAAAGCTTCCACCATGATTTCAGAAGGCCTGGGAGGCCAGGCAGTGTGCCCAAGAGGGTCATGTGTGAACCTGTGTGAAGCCAATGGTTCAGTGGAGACTCCAGAAGTTTGGAAAAGCCAGGAACATGGATCATCTGAGGACATCTTGCATGCAAGAAAGGAGCAAAGCTAGCCCAAGAGAGAAGCCATGGGAGCTATAACTACCCAAGCCCTTTAGAGTTTACAACTTGTCAGATTGCTTCAGATGCTCCAAATGGAACTACAGGACTATTTGCCCTGCTGAATTTTGGACTTCCTTTGGTCTCAATCTTTTGTATCCTTCTGTAACTTTTGGAATGGCCACTGAATGTTAGAAGTGTGTAATTTTCTTTTCACTTGTACAGAGGCTCACAACAGTTTGCCCTAAATCTCAGAGGACTTGGACTTCAGCAATGCTGAAACTATAGGACTTTGGCAACTCTTGGAGATGGACTAAAGGCCTTTTGCACATGGATATACAGGCATTTTGAGGTGAGCCAGTGGCAGAATGTTATAGTTTTGTATCAGGATGTCCTCCCAAAGCTTCATGTGGTTATGAGGGGGCAGGCTTTTAGAGGTGGCTGAATCTAAAGTTTATGATTAGATCTCTGCCTAGTGCTGGGATGGGGGTGGGAGTGCTATACAAACAAAGGGCAGATAGCCTGCATACAATGTAAGGGATAGAAAAGAGACTCCTCCCTCTTGGTGCTGTTACTTTGGCTGTCTTGTGCCACCATGAATGGTCACTCATCTGCCATACCACCCTACTTTGGAGCCAGCTGATTGTGGACTACAACCTCCAACACTGTGAGCTATATAAACCTTTCCCTTTTTAACACTGGATCTCAGGTATTTTGTCCCAGCAATGAGAGAAAAGTAAGACAAACACAATCTAAGAAAGAAAGAAAAAAATAAAAGAAAAAGGAAAGAAAGAAAAAAAAGAATATAAAATGATCTTCGGCCCCACTCCCATCTCTCTTTGCTTCAATCCCCTTTGTAATTAAATTTAGGCAGCTCAGTTTTTCCTAACCAAAATACTGCTAAAAGAAGTTAAAAATCTATATGAAAAGAGAGACTTTCTATCTGAATTACTCAGAAGACATATTATTGATGGCAATTCTCCACAAACTGAAAGGTAATTTAAATTCTCAACTTCATGATTTCAGTCAATTGATTTCAACCCCATATGCAAAAGTACATTAGAGTCAGGTCTTTGCACTGCACTATGCCCCCAGTATATTTTAAGCTGCTAAACTGCCCTGGCTGTGCTTAAATTTTCAGTCCTCTGAAAATTTGGCAGAACTTAGAATTTTTCAGCCAGATTTATGTTAAGAATCAAGAGGGCTTGATTCTTGATTCCATCTCAGTCTCTCAGAGTACTGGAATTACAGATATGTGCTATCGTGCTCAGCTCAGTCACACATTCTCGACACTGGATCTATGATGCTATCATCACAACAGAGTCTAAGCAAACAAATATCTTTGCAGTGAAGGTAGCTTCATGAACTCTACATCCATGAAAATTATTCTTGGTCTCAAATTTGTACGGTCAGCAAATAATTTCACAGTTTATAGATCCAAACACAAAAGTAAATTCCCAAAAGATTTCATCAACAAAGAAAAGCATGCACACAGAACTACAGGCAGACTAGACAGTGAAGTGTAGGGAATTAAGCTTTGCTCTGTTCAAGACTCCATTACAAGAGCAAAATGAAGTCACAGGATGAGAAGGGCCATCTGGAATTCATGCAGTCCAAAACATACAAATAATTTCCTATTGATAAAAAAGAAAGACAACATTATGTAATAAATGAGCAAGAAATGTGAACAGAAGATGCAAAAAAAGTATTTCCAAGTACCCAATATGAAACCTCATTGGATAGCAAGAAACCAAATTTAAAACCACAGCAAGATGCCACCACACAGCCAAAACAAAAGGCAAATTGTGCGAGACACCAAAAGGGTATGAACCTGTGTGCTGTGAGGGACCATGACCCAGCACAGCTGTGTGCTTACACGTTTGTGCACAGAAAGTGGGGCAGCATCACCCTGGGCACCTGGGAGAGAATAAGCCACTGCAGGACATGGTGACCTCAGTTAATTACAACACCTAAGGAATGAAAGATAAAACCAAGGAGAACCAACTCACTTAATGCTGGAAAGAGGCTCACAGCCCAGACTGCAGGTACACAGACCATTCAAAGGCTTCTTTGATTTCTGTCCTGTTTAGTACTTCTGCTAAACTTAAATAAAAATAAAACTAGAATAACTCTAAGTGGCGTTTAGATCAAATTACAAAATGGAAAATAAATAAGGCTTCTGAAATATACAAAAACATCTTAAAGACCTTTAAGTAGGAAAAAAAAATCTCAAGGAGGAAATGAAAAGAGCTCACTATAAAGGAAAAAGTAATAAATTGAATTGCTTTAAAATTAAGAATTTCAGGCCAGCCAGATAGCTCAGCAGACTAAAGCACCTGCTTAGGCAGAGCACAGCGGCTGGCCAGGGTTCAATCCCCAGCATGTGGTGTAGGCCCTGCCCCCAGGGCATGCTGAGATAGCGACTGAGACTGGGCATGGTGGCATGGCTGTAATCCCAGCACTTGGGAGGCTGAAAACAGGACAATCACTATGAGTCCGATCTACGTAATGAGACCCTGTAGACCCTGTCCTAAATACATTAAAAAAAAAAAAAAAATTAAGAATTTCATTCAATAGGCATCTTCCAGAGAGGAAACAAGGGAAAGGGGGACAGATATAAAATGTCTACATATGTAGACATGGGGGAGGATTAAAAAAGGAGGCCAGAGGCTGGTGAGATAGCTCAGCTGTCTAAAGTGCCTGCTTAGGCAAGCTGAGGGACTGAGGTTTAATCTTGATCCCCAACACCACAGCCACACCAGCCCTGCCCCCAGGGCAGGCTGAGCCAGCCACCAAAAAAGAAAAAAAAGAGGCCAGTGGAAGGGCAACAATGGAGCTCTGGAGCAGGCTGTCCAGTGCCTTCAGGTGACAGCTTACTGCATTTATATTTTTAGTTCTTCTCTATATGTGTTTCTTCATTAAGAAAATGATGAAACAAACCAGAAACCTGAACATGACAAAGATGTCAGCAGTCACTGCTACTAAACCCTATCCTGCAGGCCTTGGTCAGCCTAGTAGCTCAGAATGGATAAAAAACACACAAATCAGAAACAGAGGCAGAAGTCCTTACTTACAACTGACTTAATCACTCACAGCAAATCCTAAAACATATTTTTAAAACTCTACTTGTATATGTGAGCTTTGCATATTTACAGCAATAAAACTGGGGCATATATTTTTAATACCACTTTCCTATAGCACCAAACTCCACAAAAAAAAGTATGGTTCTATTTTGTTAGTTTTCTAGAAGATCTGAGAGCTCATAAAGATTCCTGAGAGAGATGAGGGAGGCCTAAATAAATGAGAGGCATACCATGTTGATGAATTAGAAAACACCAGATTGTTAAGCTCTTATATGGGTCTATAGATTTAATGCAATCTCAATAAAATAAAATAACCAGCCAGGCTTGACAAGTTGTTTTAAACTTTTTTAAAAAGTCAAAGACCACAAAAAACATTGAAAGGGAAGAATAAAGTTAGGGGTCTCATAATACCTAAGTCAACCACATGGCAGTGTTCCCACTGTAGCCACCGCAATGTTCAATCAAGGTGGTGTGGAGCTAGCATAAAGCAGCTATGAAGGCCAACAAAAAAATGAGAGAGAGAAACAGATCTATGCTTTCTTTTGGTCAACTGATTTTCAACAAGGATCAATGCAATTAAACAGGGAAAGGATTAGGAATGCTAAACTGTGTGCTGTACAGGAAACATTACCTTCACCCTTGCCTTACACTATACTCTGAACTTGAAATGGAGCACAGATTTAAACATGAGCAATAAAATTACTAAGCTTCCAAGAGGAAATAGAGAAGAAAGTCTTGGAGTCAACAAGGTATCTTAGGTTAAATGGGACATGAAAAACACAAATCTTAAAAAGAAATATTAAGGGCTGGAGCTAATTCAGTGGTCTAAGAGCCTGCCTCCCAAGTGCAAGGACACAGGTTCAAACCCCAGTGCCACATGCCATGCCAACCCACAACCAGTTCCAGGCATGCCATGCAGGCCACATCTAGTCAAAACTGGGATTGGAGGCACACACCTATAATCCCAGCACTAGGGAGGCTGAACAGGAGGATCACTACAAGTCTGAGCTGCTTAGAGAAACCCTGAAGCAAATACATAAGAAAAAAAAAAAAAAAAAAAAATATTTTTTTAAAAAGAGAAAAACTGCCGGGCGTGGTGGCACATGCCTATAATCCCAGCACTCGGGAGGCTGAGGCAGGAGGATTGTTGTGAGTTCGAGACCAGCCTGAGCTACAAAGTGAGCTTAAGGCCAGCCTGAACTGCATAGTGAGACCCTGTCTCAAAAAGACAAAAAATAAAAATAAAAATAAAAAAAATAAAAAGAGAAAAATTAAGCCAGTCATGGTGCCAAACACCTGTACCAGTCTGGGCTACATAGTGAGTTCAAGGCCAGCCTAAAGTATATAGTGAAACTCTGTTTCAAAAACAAAAAGCAAAACAAAAATATTAACCTAATGGACTTCATCAAAATTGAAAACTTCTATTCATTAAAAGACTAAGAAAAGGGCCAAGGAGATAGCTCAATGGTTTAAGCACCTGCCTGGCAAGTGCAAGGTCCTGAGATCATTCCCTGGTACCACACAAAAATAAATAAATAGCACTGCCTCACGAAAAAAAAATAAAAGACTAAGAAATGATGAAAATATAAAGGCAAATCACAGATTAGAAGAAAGAACTTGTATACAGAAATATCTTTTATTTAAAAATTCTCAAGACTCAATAGTACAAAGAGTAAGAACTTTAAAATGCAGTCAAAGATGAAAAGACAATTCATACCAGAACATGTATGCATCCAGAGTCTGACATCATCAGGGAAATGCACAGCGAAGGAAGTAAGACAGGAGATGGCACACTGTAGGGCTCCAGAGACAAGGATGGTATGTCCAGGATGATGGCCTCTGGGAGATAGTGGTAGAAAGAAAGCTAGCTTGGCCTCTTGGGAAACAGTGAACGTCTACAAAGCTCCACTCTGTCCAGAGCTGTCCAGAAGCTCCACTCTGGGCACCTCCCTGGGAGAAGTACATACATATCCACACTAAGACTCACAGACAAACTTCCACAGCACCTTTGCTTACAATAGCAAGTGCTAGATGCAAGCTAGATGGCCACAACTGGCGGCTGCACACAAATAATCTGCATTCCACATGTGTTGCAATATACCTTTCAGCAGGAAAGAAAGGAACTACTGGACAGCACCATAGACAAGTCTCCAAACATTACAATACACACAGGAAGATTTCACGTAGAGGAAAAAAACCACTCTATAAAGAAGTAACACTAGGAGTTGTTTCCTGGGACAGAGAAGACATGCAAACCAGCTCATGGGCCCTCTGAGTCCAGGGAGCTGCAGCCCCCAACTGAATTATCATCTGGGCGTCTCGCTCATTGAATGTGCACTTGTAGGTGGTGCATTCATGACACCCACCTCATGCTGAGTCTAAAATGCAGCATCTCTCAGACAGCACACCAGCATTTGGAAAACAGGAAGTCATCAGTTAGCTCTGTTATGATGTCTGTCAGTCACTTTAAATGCATAGGGCTCAACTGTGCCAGCTCCCCCAAAGCTGCCAGTGACACTCAGTGTCAACACAACACCGCTGTGACCAAAGTCTTCATGGGGCAAGGTTCCCCAGTTCCCACCCAGTCCGTGCCCCAAGCATTTTTATAATCGTATTTCTACTGTAACAAAACAAAAACAATTCAGAATCAAATGTACAATTTCACCAAATACACACAAAGGATGTATACTTTTACAAGGCCTCCAACAGACTCAGGAATCCAAAGGCTGTTGAAGGCCCTGCTCTTGCCCTCACAAAGGGGCTCAAAACTATCACCCCCAAATACCCTGCCCCTAGCATCTTATTCCCAGCCTCCACCCTTTTCCAGCTTCACCCCGTCCATTCTTGAGTCCACCCCTGATATTTTCACTCTGTTCCCAGGGATAGTAGAGGAAGGAATTTCCTTTTATGTGTGTGCATTTTTCTTTCTTTTTTTTTTTTTGAGTGGAAGGCCCATGTACATATGTGTGTATGGTTATAGCTATGAACATAAATTTGCCACTATTGCTTTTAAAACATTTCATATATTTAACGCACATATGTTCACTTCCAAGGTTATTTCTGGATATTATCTAATCTTGCTTAATAGTTCAAAGTTGTATACAATCCCCACCTCTTCTCTCACCTCTCATCTACACTCTCTTTTCCTTATATTCATGGTTTTGCTCCTAATATCTTCTTTATCTCATCTGCCCCTTATATATTTCTTTAACTTTTAATACATTTTTATTTTTCTTCTCCCTTTCTATCTTTAATACATAAATTGTTAAGATTAATCTTAATACTAAAGTATTTTTTAAAAATAAAATATTTTAACATCTCACATTAGGTTCCCCCTCACCGAGGGCTGTTTCTTTTTTTAATCTTTTTTTCATTAGTATATTTTTATAGCACATGACAATTATATGCTTTGTGGGCAATTAGATATGTGCAAAACACATCTTAATTCTTTTTACTTCACCTTCCTCTCTCCTTCCCTCCATCCATGGCGTGGTTCCCTTTACATATGCAAAAGATGTTTCCCATTGTCCTATTCCTGTTTCCTATTGTCTTTTCCTTTGCTCTTTAATTTCAATATACTTTGGGTTTCTCATAAGAGAAACCATACAATCAATATCTATGCTTGTGTGTCTGGTTTATTTCATTTAACTTCATGGTCTCATTTTCCCACAAATGACTCTTTATCCATTCATCAGTTGATAGATATACAGGCCACTACCAAGATTTAGCTATTATGAGTTGTGCTGCTATAAACATGGATATTCATGTGTCACTGTAACATAATAATGTCTTTAACTCTTTTGGGAAGATACTTAAAAGGGGACTAGCTGGGCCAAATCTAATCTCTAGCTTTAGTTTTTTGAGGAATCTCTACTGATTTCCATAGTGATTATACTTTTACATTCTCATCAATAGTGTAAAAGAGTTCTTTTTTCCTCACAGCCTTGCCAGCATTTATTTGATTTCTAGATTAGAAACAGCTGGAACGAGAATAGCCACTCTAGATCAAAATGAAATCTCAGTGCTGCTTTAATTTACATTTCTTAATTGCCAGTGATATTGAACGTTTTTTCCTGTATGGTATGTTGGTTCATGAACTTGATCCTTTCCACATTCTAGTCTCAAACTGATTTGGATGAGAATGGAATCAAACTCAATGATTAGGCTCAATGTTGACCTTAAGGAACAATTTGATCTGGTTCTCATCCAGTTTGTTTTGTGACTAGAATCATAGAATTGAGTTCATGAACCAACGCACCACTGCATTTATTGGCCATCTGTACTTCTATGAGATGTCTATTCATTTTTTCTTTAAATTGAGTACTCTATTTTGGAGCAGTCTAATGTTTTTTAGTTCTTTCTATGTTAGACACATTAATGCTGTACCTAAAGTGTAGAATGCAAATACTTTCTCCCTTTCTGTAGGTAGACTCTTCACTTTGTTATTTCTTTTGTTGTATAGAAGCCTTTTAATTTCATATGATCCTATTTATTTCTTGATGCTATTTCTTGACTAATTGGAGTTCTGTTCAGAAAATCCTTACCTATACCTACATCTTCAAGGGTTATTTATTTATTTATTTGTAGTACAAGGGATTGAACTCAGGACCTCGCATTTGCAAGACAGTGCTTATGTCACTAACCTATATCCCCAATCCCTACTCTTTATCTTCCAGGAAGTTATGTGTTTCTGTTTAATATTTAGACCTTTAATCCATTTTAACCTTATTTTAGTATATGGTGAGAGACTCTAGACTGTTTATGTGTAACTATCTTTCCTCCAACATATGCTTCAGGCTCTTTTCTCAAAGAGCAAATGGCCAACAAGCCACAATTGGAGCACTCCTCAGCTGGAAGCCACGAACACCTAGTACCAGTTCCAACTTATAGCAGGTACCAGAGATCTGCCCCAAGTCATCCTACTGGTGTATGAAAAGCCCCTTTGCTGAGGAAATGTACAGTCATCTCACTTCAGGAGGACTAACCCAACCTCTGCCCACTTTGCCCTAGTCTCTAGCACTTACAACCTTTGATGGGACTCTCACCAGCAGGGTCTGGACCTCAATGCTCTTTCTAGTCCCTATAATTCTCTACTCCCACTACTGGTGGAATCAACCCAGTGCCACCCACACTGACACTAGCCACACAGCAGCCAGAAGTGTTTGCTACCAGTGTCCATGTAGGTCCAAGATGGCCTTACTCTCAGGCCCAGGTGGTAAGTATGGAACTTGAGTTGGTGCCCTAGGCACTCCCAAAAAGGAACAAATACTTCTGAATGACCCTTTGATTTTTCTTCAGAAGCAAGATCAGAGGTTTCTCTTCCCTTCACAGGCTTCTCTCTAGCTTCTCACCCCATCTTCTTCAGCAGGCAATTTATTTAAACACTGCTGCCCCAAGATTCTCAAGGTTTCAGTGACTCCCACGCATCCCACACTGTGGCATGTGCTAAGGCTTCTCAGGCAACAGAAGTCAGGATGAGCCTTTTGCAAATGTCTGACCATCTCTGAGCTGGCCCTGGGGATACAATGAGAGATAGCACAGTATCTCTGCTCCCATTGAGCCTGGTTAAATGGGGCAAAGGCACAGTCACACTGAGAGACAGGAAAGTGGGCTGTGAGCTGCAAGTCTTCTTGAGCCTAACTAGAAACAGCACTGCCTGAGACTCACACACCACAGTAGGTCCACAATCCCATGCTCTCGGCAAGCTCCATCCTTGGTCCATGATTTTTGGAACCAGCAGTATACAGGCACAACTGAATAAATGCCAGGGTCATCACCTTTTCCTAGACCTTGAAATGAAAGCACTCTGAAAAAATAATAGCACTTCAAAGCTCACTACTCTCTGGGGCATTAGTCCCTGTCTTAAAAAGTAAGGTTTAATGGCATTTAGCAGGAGCAACAACCAAGAACACATTAAGGTGCTGGCAGAAGAAGGGATAAGCACAATACTTCTGACTGCAGACACATTAGAAAGTGCTGGGCACCCACTGCACTGAGATTTCTCAGGGCACATTTTTCAGTTTTTCTTCACATGAAAAAACCTTTCTTTTTTTTTTTTTTTTTTGGCAGAACCAGGGATTTTTTTTTTTTTTTTGGTACCAGGGATTGAACTCAGGCCCTTGTGCTTGCCAGGGAAGCGCATATTCCACTGAGCCATCTCCCCAGCCCCTGAAAAAACCTTTCTAAAAAAATAAATAACATTTCTTTCAAAGAGCAAAAATGGAGGCACTTACACAGATGGGTCTTTATAAACTCTACAACAGTCCAGTAAGAACAGCATCTGCTTCTTCTGAATCCAGGGCATTATCTGCTTCAATCAGCATGACTCCATCCTTTCTGAAGTCACATGACCCTGTCCCTGAGTACCTAAGGCCTTGGGCCTCAAACATAGCCCACAATTTTTCTGTCTGGAAAGAAAAATATGAATACAAGGGAAAGGAAGGAGGTGGTGTGACTGATATGGGTGGGCTGCGGATCCTAAAACCCCACCAACCTTCCCCATGCAAGGACATCAGTAGCCAGGCTCCACGTGAACAAGGTCAATCACAGTTCACATGGTCAGGCAGACAGGCAATGGGACAATGTACCACACAGACACATCAATGCACACTGAAGCAGCTGATATACATCTAAAGTAATCCTCTGCAAGAGATGTGAGTCAATGGAAAAGGATACACTCATGAAGACAAAGAAAATAGTACTTTTTAAACCATGGCAGAGTTAAGTTTTACCTAAAAACAACTGAAGTCTGCCTAAGATATAGGCATATTCTCACAAAAGCATGTAGTTCCTACACACCACTAGCTATACAGCAGGAAAAGTGACTCAGGGCACTAACAGCAAAAGTCTCAATGAAGGCAGAGAGACATGCCACAAACCCTTGTCCCCATACTGCTATGCCTTGGTTTTTCCTCCCCTCAGTGCATCTCAGAGGCCTCCACTCACACCTGGGTGTGAGCAGCTGTTTCCAGCTCCAGGAAACCAGGTCCTACATATGAATCCCAAAGCTATGGTAAAGTAGAGCTGGAGAAGCAACCACACAGATCTCAGTCCTCCTGCTGCCACCTCACTGCATCCAAATGTAGCAGGTAACAAACTGCTGCCTAAAGTGTCACAGGCATTGCATAGCTGACTCTTTCCTTCCATTCTTTCTCCTTCCTTCCTTCCATCCTTCCTTTATGCGCATGTGTGTGTGATAGTGAAGATTAAATCCAGGGCCTTCACACTGAGCTACATCCCCAGGCCTTTTAATAAACAACAACCAAAAAAAAGGTTAGTTTTTTGTTTGTGTGTTTTTGAGACAGGGTCTTGCTAAATTACTTAGCTTAAGTCTGAGATGGATCTTCAATCCTCTTGCCTCAGCCTCCCAGAGTTCTGGGATTACAGATGTGTGGTACTACACCTAGCTTTAACTTTCTTTTCTAAATAATTATGCAGAGAGATCAACAAGTACAAAAATCAAGTAACTTGTGATAAAGATATATTTCCTCACCCACCTAGCAACATCTGCATTTAAAGTAAACTACTGGGCCAAATGTGGTGGCACACACCTGTAATCCCCACACTGGGGAGGCTGAGACAGGAGGATCCTTGTAAGTTTAAGAACAGCCTGGGCTACAAAGTGAGCTCAAGGCCAGCCTGAACTGCATAGTGAGAACCTGTCTCAAAAAGACAAAAATAAAAAATAAATTACTGACCAGCATTCTGCTCTTATCAACACAGAGAAAACAGAATTATGCAGAAATCTGTCAATAGCTACCCTGCCATGTGGTCAGAGGCTCCAATCACAAACCACCCAAGATAATGATGAGCTAAATTCAAAGACACAGAAATTCTGTTCCCAGCATGTGTGTGAAAAAGGCACTGTCTCTTACATCTATCCCTATATTCACACCTCCTCACACCTGCAATGACAAGCTGGATGGGAAACAGAAACAGAAGCCATTAATAGTTAGATCAGCCCATTTCTACTTAGTAGTAGTTGGGCAAAATGTTTATTAGCAGAAGAGCATGAAATAATCTAATTCCTAATGGTTATTTAGCAGATAGATTATCCTTCCTGTTATGATTTGCATCTAGTTGTCCCCCCCAAAAGCTTCATGCAGACATGGTGGGCTTCTGGAGTTTGTGACTGATTACTGTGGCTGTGGATGTTGCACCTGTCCTGGGGCAGGTAATCTGCATTACAATGTAAGGAGGGGAGAGAGGCTGGCCAGCTGCCTGAGCTGCTGCCACATCCTTTGCTTTCTGCTCTTTGCCACCACCATGAACAGTTGTTCTCTGCATGTGCTACTCTGCCTTGATGCCAGCTGAGTATGGACTGAAACCTCCAGTAAGTGTGAGCTAAATAAAAATTTCCTTCCATTTGTCCCAGCAACAAGAGTAACTGAGACACTTCCCAACTGGTTCTAGTTGGGATTCTTCATCATACTAATATGCTACAGGCACAGTGTAGGATAGCCTGATAGAGAAGCTGCTGTCCGTCTTTTCTACAGACCAAGGTTAAAGGGTAAGGGACATATACACAGGTTCAAGACAGCCCACCCCTGGACACTGAGCTCCCAATCTGTCCAGGCAGCATGAGGGCTTTGCTGATATTTGGACAGGATTCTCCAATGGACTCAGGAAACAGGAGCCCTGTCACTACAGCTGAAGCATTTTCAGGCTCATGGAGAGACCTTCTCTAACAGCTATATGTAGGAACCACTGATCTACTCTAACAGTTACAGAAGTCAAAATACTTGTATGCTGCCTTAGGATAACTAAAGAGAGACAGAAGCAAGAGTTTTCTGAATTCCTACAGGATAAGGGCACAGATGTTACTCATGCCATCAAGGAGGTCCTGTCAGTTAATGCAGTCACCAGGCCATGTGGTTGCCTTCTGAACTGGTGCTCCCATTAACTTCAACATCAGTGCCCTGTCAGAAGTGGTGCTGTCCTGCCATTTTTGTGCATAGTTCCTTAAACTAGAAGTGAAGTCCCCTATAAGATGAAGGGCGGAGAGAGGAGCAGGACAGTAGGACCCAAGAGCTCTCAGAGACCCTCGCTTTGCTTCTCTGGTATGCTTCATGCCTAACTGCCTTCTCTACACCTAATCTAGCCTTTGCTCAAGGCACCTGCTGTTGAGGAAAGGCGTCCCAGACCTAAAAGCCACCAGGTATGATTTCCCAACATAATCTCATGGAGGGGTGTGCCTGGGACTCCAAGTAAGGTCAGCAGAATGTATCACAGTTACTATGACAGACAAGATGTAACCTCAGTGCCCAGCATGGCTGCTATAGCCACCTTCTCTCCTCTACTTTCATCAGAAGATGTCCCATTTTAATGTGGCTTGTGGTCAAATTCTGGACATCATCCTCTGTGGGCATCATCTCACACTGAGACAAAACATAATAGCCACATCAGCAGCCTGGTCCCTTTACTGCTGACTCCAACTGGGGACATACAGAGGAGTCCAGGCCTCTTCTTCCTTCCCTAATACTTGCAGAATAGGATGGCCAGAGAAGGGACTGTCTGTGTAATGACCTGTAACAGCATAGACACAGCCCTACCCTTGCAGTGCTCTGAGGTCAGGCAGGAAAGCTGGGCCTGTGGTTGAGTCAGGGTACCTGGGGGGCATGGTTCCCAGGACATAGATAAGGGGAAGCAGGTGCAGTGTAAGCATGCACATGTGCATACACACACTGAGCACCTAGGAAAGTAGTGCCTAACAGTGGGGTGTATAGTGGAGGCCCAGACCTGTCTTCTGAATTGCTGCTCCATGAAGAGGAGCCAGGATCCCTTGACAAACAGCCAGTCCTACAGATTGCAAAGAATATACAAGATGATCTAGCACATGTTGCTGTCCCTGAGGAGCAAGTGGCCCTTGACCATAGTGGGGCCCAGTCAAATGGCACTATAGCAAATTTGGAAGTTATGCTGTCCCAATCATAGACAGGGGACATGACAGCATAAAACCTAGGTGACATTGATGACTCTTAAACAAAACAGAAAATGAGCCCGTGATCACACACATACCCAAGCATGCTACAGAAAGCAGTTGGGGGCAGGTAGGCACTGACCCCAAAACTCTCCACACACAGATGCTGCTCTCTTCAGGTAACAGGGATGACCAATCAGGAAGGGGGCAAAGCAAAGTTAAGACACCTAACAAGAGATAACAATGGGGTAACACAGCCAGAGAGTGACCCCCAATGAGGGGTGACCATGGCAAAGTTCCCTTGGAGAGCACTGGTGGGGCTGGGAGCACACAGAGGCTCTGTGAGCATGACCACTTCTGATGTCATGAAGCATCAGCCTTGGCAGGTCAGGGGCCAAACCCAAACCCCAGAACCCCTTAAGAGAGCCAACACAGAGCAGCCATCCTCTTCTGGAAACGGCAGTCCCTATGAGCCCAGGCTTCTGAGCTGAACAACTTCCACCCACTTGAGGACAGCACACACCCAGGTCCTCTCACATTGTGCCCCAGGGAGAGAGTATCCACATGTAGGCAACTCCTACATCAAAAACCCATCGGCTTCCTGCACATCTTTCTTTCCTAACAGCAACCCCCTAAGTAAAAGGTACACCCATTTGGTGCTCCATTCTCTTTAACAAAGAAATTGGTGGGTAAAGGGACACCTCTCTGGAACTTGAGAGGTCTACCATCAAACCTGTATAACTTACACCTGCTCCTCAATTCACATTTTTTTTCTCATTCATTGCTTTTGTGTAGGCCCTTTCCTTGTGAGTTTTCCCTATTCGTTATTTTAACTACAATGAAGACTGCATAGATCTGTGTGTCCCATGTGGATCCTAACACAGAGGCTTGTATGCCCATCTGTCCTACTCAGGATGGACAGGTTCAACCACCCCTGTGGCCAAAGTAAATGGCTCACACTCACACATTCCCTCCAGCAGTCTATAAATCCCAGCACAAACACCTCTGTTCAACATATATCAAACTAACCATTATTTTATCAATTTATTTCAACTGAACAATGAAAACACTTCAAAGTTCTAGAGTAGAGGTGAGAATTTCCCATCCAAATTCTGCACTGCAATGTTCACCCCTGCAGCTGCAGAATGGTGGATGCTGATCCAGTGATGTTTCTTCTCAGTAGCACTGTATTGTTCTCTATGCGGCTGACCTCCCCACCAGGCCCTGAATTCTGAGCCCGACCTGACCAGAGTCTAATTTGCACTCTCCTCTGCAGGCCCCTGAAGGTTAACAGACATTCTGGGGGCATGATTCTCACTCTTGCGGTCTGACAAGCTAGCACCACCAGCTTTATTAAGTGACCACTGGTCCTGGGCTTTCCCAGTACCCCACTAGGTACACCTCCCCCAACAACCCTCCTGCATTGCCTCTCTCTACTTTTTTTTCCAGACCTTTTGTAAACAAAAAGAACCATGAAGAGGGGAAGAGAAAGACTCCAGCATTTTTTCTTTACTTTTAGCCCAAGATAGAAACAGAGCTGCCCAAGTTGGGACCTAGATACTGGTGAAATCTTAAAACACTGAGAGAAAGGCAGCTTCTAATTTCCTGGAATCACAACCTCAAAGGTTGTATGAACTATAAAACAGTCAAAAGAACAATCTTAAACAGAAGAGAACCACCCAGAGGCAATGAAAAGCATACATTTCAATGTGGTAGGTGTTACACTTAGCAGAGAATACTGGAGGGAATGTGTGAGTGTGAGCCGTGAGCCCAGAGGGATGACAAGGAGCCAGTGGACCAAGAGGGAGGAGGCATGTTCTGTGCAAGGAAACTTGAGAAACTGGGCATTCTAGTCTTAAAAAAAATCAGGAGGTAAAGCAGGAGGTTCCCCACATTTGCTGCAGTTTGTTCTGGAGGGCAGGGCTGACATGCCATTCCACCTGGCCTGCACAACCTCCTGATTCCTACACTTGGTAGGTACAGAGGCATGGGGTAATCGGGGGCAATGCTAAAGTGACATAAGAAGACATATGGCTGGACCAAACCTGAGACCCCAGGGCTTCAGAGGCCCAGAGCAGGGCTCTGACCTGCAAGAGCTTGGTGCAAAGACAGCAGAGCACCCTCAGAGGTTTCCACTGTTTGACTCACCATGATACAGGGAAGTCTTCCGCTGACTGTGCTAACAACATGTGCAGGAAAACACATGCTCTCACTCAGCCACCAGTGTCTGTTCTGCTACATACCAGGCATGCCTGCCAGCTCCCTACACACCAAGACCAGCCTGTCTCCAGCGTCCTGTCACAGTAAATAACCTAAAGCTTTTTATATACATTCCTTTTTCCCAGATACCTACCAGGGAAATTTAGGAATCAAGATCCTGATGTTTTTAAAGTTCTTGAGCAAAATGCATTATCACACTGTCAACGTAGTACACACCAATTCACTTTTTCAAATACTAAGCACCATGTTTATAAATATAAAACATGTTATTAATCTGATGTTTAAAAATATCTCACTAAAGTGTTTTTGATTAAAAGTTGAATGTCTACAATCTGTCTCTCTCAAATCTCTGTGGATGTTCACTGTCACCCGTGTCTTTATCTGGGTCTCCGCTCCTCTTTCTGCCTAGTGTGGTTATCAGCAAGTTCACGACAGGGCTGTAATTCATACGTCTCGCAGCTGGGCAGCTCTGAGCCACCAGTAGTATACTCACAACTATAATCAGGTGGCATGTAACAGTCCCTCTGCATGGGAAAAGGCACCAATGGGACAGCTGTGTATGTACCACTGGTGCCTTGATCCAACAGGAGCATTTTTAATCTCTTAAGTATCACATTTGCCAGCATAATGCTAGTTTAATTTCATTTTGTTAATAATGTTCTCTGTAGTATAATTTTATATGATCTTATTTATTATTAACTCATTAAGTAAAACAAGCAGCAGCAACAATTCACTGTTTGTTTTTTTTTCTCTTTTGCAGCACTGAACACTAAACCCAGAGCCTTTGTACTGTGTAACATCCCCAGAGCTTTTTTAAATTTCTGAGAAAATCACTAAGTTACCCAGGCTGGGCTTGAACTGAGGATCTTCCTGCCTCAGCCTCCACATGTTGGGATTACAGGCCCATATGACCATGCCCAGTTACAATCTTAACTTTTAATCCTGACCATACTATATTAGAAAATTATTAGAAAAAATATTTTATAACATTACTCAATCAAAACACCTAAATTCATTATAAAAAAACAGAATTACTTACTGAATCCAAAAAGCAAAGGTAAGATCCTGAGCTCTGTGCAATTGCTTTATTTTTAGAATATCCAACTGTTGGGAAAAAGAGAAAAGCTCTTTTATACTTCAGTTTTAAAAAGCATGAGACTTAATACACTTTGTCCTCCAAGAAAACTAACATTTTTTACTACTACCTAAGAGTCAGGTTAGTGAGGACAACATTCCCATGGGCATCAGAACCACAGTGACAAGGCACCTGGAACAAAAATTAAAATAAGAGGCCCTGGGAATTCAGTGAGGTCTGTGAAGAAACAAGATTTCATGCCTGGGACACAAATAGATCTCACATGCAGGTGACCTAGCTGGACACCTGGTGGGTTCCAACCTTGGCTCATGTCCAGGGTCAGGTGCAGTCATTGTTAGTGTCTGAGCATCTGAGCACACACACACCTGCAGTGGTCACTGCTCTGCAACTGCTCTGTCCCTGGAAATGTGCTTAGCCTTGGAACCCAAAGTGAGCAACAGCTCAAATGCTGGTAGGAAAATGTGATGTCTGACAGTGAGTGCAAACAGCCACAGCCACACACAGCAGCATGGGAGACAGTCACTGCAAGCACAGGTCCAGAGACAGAGGGGACAGAACATGTAGCACAGAGCAGCCAGAGCTCTTCCATGGCTTAGGAATAAGGAGCAGCTGCCCTAGAGGAGGTACCCAGGGGCCAGCTGAGCTGCTGGGGCTGGTGATGTTGTCTTCATCAGGGCACTGGTTTCCCAGTGTGGTCCATTCATGATTCTGATAAGTGTACTCTTCTAAAGGATAGAGAGTTTTGTTTTTTCCCCCTGTATTTTAGGAAAGGGTCTACAGGGTGTTCAGGATCTCACTACTAGATTAGACTCATAGTGATCCTCCTGTTTACAGCCTCCCAAGTGCTGGGATTACAGATGCACACCTCCACACCCAGTCTCAATCACCATCTCAGTGTGCCCTGGGTGGGCTGGCAGGGCAGGCTAAAGGATATATTTTAATAAAAGTATTTTTAAAATTCAGACTTTCAAAGGTATTACAGCTGAATTGGAGAGGGTTAAACAATGATGCAGGATTAACTGCCTAATGAGTGGAACTGAAAAAGTGCAAGAGAGACATAAGAGACAAAAATTATCATAAAAGGAGTTACAGAGCTTTGGAACCTGAGGTGTTAGAGTGTAAATAAACAGGAAGCGCAAGAACGCAGGACTATTGGGGAGTGCACAACATGTGTTTGGGAAGTTGAGTATGTGCCCACTGCCACAGGTACTGACTGCATGCTGAAAAGACTCAGCTTCATGTGTTGGCAGGGGTGGCCCCAAAAGATTTCTAACTAAGGAATCACATGATTAACAGTTAGCAAGCTCAGCATAGACGTGTAGCTGGAGGAGCCAGAACAAGAGTGCTGACAGGACTTTGGGGTAAGAACCCACTATCCCTAAGGAAAGAGGCTACCAACACCTGAAATGAGTTATCCAGCTGGTTATGGATCTGATACCACCAAAAAAAGTCATAGGAAATAAAACAGATGTGTGTAGAGTTGAAACAATAAATCTAACTGCTATTCAAAGTTAGGACAAGCTGAAGCAAGCTGTTGTTCCCATAGGGACATAGCCCCTGGCACTAAGCTGTTTCCTACTATAAGGGAAAAGGGAAGAGCTCTGCTATGTAGGCTCTGTTACTGGGAGGAATGAGGAGCAAACTCCAGCAACATAGCCACTGGACCCTCACTCGCATTCTCAATGGATTCAGCTAGAGCAGTACTCTTCTGAGGGGGTGTCCTACTAGGTGGCAGCTTAATCTCTTGCTTAATCCCTCAAGTTCAGCCAACACAAACCAATGAGCAAAATGACCCCAAATTTCCAGGAAATACATGTAGGAACAAGAGCAGAGGGAGAACTGACACTGAGGATGCCAAATGCCCAGCTCCTGCTTGGGGTGACTTCAGCCACCACAGAACAACAGTGACTAAACCTTCACGAGTGCTATACAGGGCAAGAATACAGAAGAACCTCAATCACAGAGCTCCTGGCAACATGAAGGATGAGAGGAGATTTTGCACACTCACACTGTAATCAGCTGGAGTGCTGCTCAGAAAACTGCTCACAGGAAGAGAGTTTTCTAAGAGAAACCAAACCAGGAGTTTGGATAATCAAGGTAGGTGTATCTTACAGAGGAAGCTGGAAGCTTCTCACAATGAATCTTGTGTTTGGCAGACTCAGAATCTACATTAACATCACTGCTTTACAGAAAGTCAAATGTTTGTGCAGGGGTCCATGTCTGGGTAGGCCAGTGCCTTCATAAGGGGAACTGTTTGCCATGGTCAAAGCAAGGCAAAGTCAGCTCCAACAGATGTTAACATTTCTCATCTAGAAGAGGTGGGTCATGCTTCATTTTGATTTTAGCAAATGACCATATGATAAAAAAAAAAGTGTTGCTGTAACAGGATATAAAATGATGACAAATGAATCTTAACTCTACTTAAATAACTGACACTCCAGAAAAGACTAGGAAGCCATGTTATCTACTAGCTATTATGACTTTTCTTATTTAAGAAAATCTACTACAGGAAAGACTCCTTTCAGACAGAGTATACTATTTGAACATGTAACACAGGGTTCCCATGGATGTCATTCATCCACTTCCAATGGGTGGTGGGGACTCCAGTACACCCCCTCCAGAGTCACAGCCATGGCTGCCACTGAAGATCATGTCCCAGTAACACAGCCTATGGGACAGTCATCTATAAGGAGCACTTTAAAAGACAAAATTCATTCTTAAAATGGAGGTAAGGCACAAACACCTTCAATTTGTTTCTATCCAGCAAAACCTTAAGGAGTATTAAAGGATGTTCAGACTGGTCTCAAAACACAACTTTTATACCCATTTTGCAAGTTGAAATAGACACTGTACAATAACTGAATTATAAAAAGTTGTCTATTTCAAATGAACTGAAGAAAATAAAGACAAATAATTTAGTACTGTGACACATGCCTATAATTCCAATAATCTAGAGGCTGAGGTAGGAGCATTACTGTGAGTTTGAGGTCAACTTGTGCAGGCCAGCCTGAACTACTTAGCAAGACTGTCTCAAAAAATATATTAACATCTTCCAGATGCATAGGATGACAAAGATGCTAACAAAAATGGAAGCTACCAGCACTTTGTGAGAGCCAAGGCAAGGCCCGTCCTAACACTCTCACAACCTCCAGCATGGGCCTGCTATCTTGGCCTGTCTGCACACAGGAGACAGGCATAGCACTGGCCAAGTGCCAGCCTATAGCCCAAATCACAAGGCCCCTCCTCACACCAGGCACTGGCTTTGTGCCACTGAGACATGCTGCACAGAGGTCCCCACAGCACTGACAAGAAAGATCCTTCCATGTGACTTTTAAGATAGCAGACACTTTTTTTTTTTTAAAGGATTTGCTTTTAAAAATTATTTCCACTTAAGATTCTTCTTAAACACTATCCACACTCTTCTGCCTCCTTAAACCAGGAACACTGATAGTATGGAGACAAGAGTCTGCTGGGTCCTGGTAAGCTCTGTGATGCAGATCTCCTCCATCAATACCCACCCTCTACTCAGCCTAAAGCAAGAGAGGTAAAACCAGTTAAACATTAGCAGGAAATAACAAAACCCAACAGGTTCCAGGGATTCTTAGGATGAGAGAATGTACATTTTAAAGTGTTTTACAAAGCAGATAATAGCCAATATTCAGAAATAGTCACATAACCCTGAAGAGATCATCTGTGTGGACTTGTGGAGTGACAACAATGCCTGCCCTGGGAATGAGATGATGCCTGAGAGAGCTGAAGGAGGCAGTGCATACTCAAGGATCACCAAGACCAGGAGCCACAGAGTGGCCACAAGTCTGTACTGCCGGCAGAAAGAAGGAGGAAGAATAGCATGGCCTTGAGAGCCCTTGGTCTAGCAACACTGGAGCTTGTCTCCCCCTCACTCCTTTCTCCAAACACCACTCAAATGCACCATGCAACCCACAACTCCTGCTGATGCTCCCCCACCCAGTTCTACCCAACACCTTCAGGGAACATGAAGAGCCTGCAACTCAAGGATCACATACTGGATCTGAGCAGGATCTGATAGCAGACTCTCCCACTGAAAGAGAGCACTCCAGAAACCACCATTACCCACTACCTCCAGCCTGCCTGCCCTGGAGTTACAAGGAGCTGGACAATTCCCTGGAACCATGTTAACTGTCCCTATCAACTTGAGTAATAGATGCCCAACTAAACAGGGTCATCATAGTTCTACATGTGGCTGAGGTCATTTACTGGGATTTATTGGGTATGAGTGACAGTGACCATCGGACTTGCCACCTAAATAGTATAAAAGGGAAATGAAGGAAGGCTCATTTCTGTTTCTTTGGAGGAGCTCTAGTCTTTTCCTCCACTTTTGGACATCATCTCCTGGCTTGCAACACAGACTCAATGACCTCCTGATATTGACTCACATGGCCCCGTCCGTGAAGCTACAGTGAGTTTCAAGCCTGGATCCTGCAGCTCTCCAGTGAACAGACAGATCTTTTGCACTCTTCCACACCTGGCTTTGTACATAGCCACTGTATGCCCATCTTAAAATTCTTACATATTCATGTATCTTTTTTTTTTGAGGAACTGGGGATTGAACTCAGACCCTTGTGCTTGCCAGGGAAGCGCTTATTCTATTGAGTTATCACCCGGTCCCAATATTCATATATCTTACTTTACATCTATTTCTCTAGTAAGCACTAAATGATATAAACCATATCTGCTACAAGTATCAGATGCCATTCTTGAGAATATCTTAAAGCAGTGGCTCTCAATATGAGATGTGCCTCAGAATTTCCTGGAATACCTCTAAAATGCTGAAGTTGCACCCCAGACTTGCTCCAAGAACCTCATAGGGCAGGGCAGACTCCAGGCTCTTTAATTTTTTTACTTATTTATTTATTTAGTACAGTGTCTCACTACACAGCTTGGGCTCATAGTGATCCTCCTGTTTTTAGCTTTCCCAGTGCTGGGATTACAAGCATGTGCCACCTCGCCTGGTTTCATTGGCCCACACAGGACCAGCATGGCAATGAGGTAGTGGGGGTCAAACCCAGGTCCTTGAGCTTGCCAGGTAGGTGTTTAGACCACCAAGCTATCTCCCCAGCCCTGGGCTCCCAGGTTCTTTAAAGCTCCCCAGATGATTCCAACATTTACCCAACAGTGAGAACCCTTGCTTTAGACACAGATATGCCTCCTGTCTACAAAGGACTGTCCTCAGCTACACACTACTTACCTGCTTTTCAACTTTAAGCAGTATATAAGGCCCATTTCTTTTCAACTCTTATGAAAAGTTTAGGGACTCTGATCTGTTTCAATTAAAGCTATGAATAGAAGGTTAATTGATAGAAGGTAAAACAAGATTAATGAAAAAAGCAAATACACTCTAATGTGAAATTTTAAAATTCAAAACATCATATAAAGAAAAACCTGGGCTGGGGAGATAGCTCAGCAGAATAAGCACTTGCCTGGCAAGCTCAAGGGCCTGAGTTCAATCCCTGGTTCTACCAAAAAAAGAAAAAGAAAAACCTGGGGCCAGCAAGATAGCTCAGCAGATTAAAACACCTGCTTATGCAAGCGTAGGCAAGCACAACAGCACCATCCCCTGGGCAGGCTGAGCTGACCAGAGTCCAGGCATTGTGATGCATGCCAGTGATCCCAGGGTTAGAGAGGCTGAAAGCAGGAAGATCACAGAGTCTAAGCTGCATTAGTCTGACCCTGCAACAACCAAATACACTGGAAAAAAAAAAAAGGAAAAGAAAAACACCTTTGATACTTTCAGAAAAGAGGCTTTTAAGGGCCAGCCAAATAGCTCAGTGGATTAAAGTGCCTGCAAGCAGGCTCAAGACTGGGGTTCAATCCCTGGGCCTGCCATACCGGCCCTGACCCCCAGGGCATACTGAGATGGCAATTGAGACTGGGCGTGGTAGGCATGATGGCACACATCTCTAATCCCAGCTCTTGGGAGGCTGTAAACAGGGGGATCACTATAAGTCCGATCTAGTAGTGAGACCTTGAAAACTCTGTAGGCCCTTCCATAAAAAATACAAAAAAGAAAAAAAAAGTCTTTAAAATAACAAGTTAGACTAATATATACTTCATATAAGTACAGAAGACACTAGAAGATAATGAATCAATTCTTTCATAATTATGTTGTCCCTAGAATTCCATACCCAGCCAAACTGAGGAGCATGACTTAAAAGGGCATTGTCTGCGGCTTGGGAGACAGCTCAGTGGAATAAGTTTTTCCCTGGCAAGCACAAGGGCCTGAGTTCAATCCCCGGTACTGAAAAAAAAAAAAAAAAAAGACAGGAAAAGGGCATTGTCAGATAGCTGTGAGCTTCAAATATTTACCATCCATATCCAAATACAAACAGGATTTCTAAAGAAATAATTACAGCAAAATGAAAAAGATATAAGAAGAAAATGTTTTAAAAGAGAAGGAAAGATAAAGCACATGAAAAAACCAGGGACAGAGACATGGAAGGAAAAGGAGACGTGCTGCAGTGGGGGAAGAGGTCCTCCTGGGTGTTGCGAGCACAGGTATGTGTTGATAACACCATCCACGCTATTTTCATAAGGCCTGAATGTCAGAACAGACCTACTGGAAAAGCAAATAAGCCAGGAGTTGTAGAAAACAATCAAACTGGTCCAGCCCTAGTGGTGTCAATATACTGCTAAGGACCAGAGAGTGGCACTTAGCTGGGTTTCAGCTAATCAGCAACATCGCCTCACAGATCATTCCAGTACTTAATTTTTTCTTACATGTTGGTATTCAAAATTTATCAAAACAGACATCCATCAGTTAAATATGCAAATACTAAGTTGTCTACAGTTGGTTCAAACTTGTGATCTTCCTGCCTCAGCTCCCCAGAGTGCTGGGATTATAAGTGTGTTCCATACCCAACTACTTTCTTTCTTACTATTCAAGTCTCTTGCAGTGTACAGACAGTAGATGCTAAATCAGACAAGTGTGGGGCAGCAGCAGAGGCCAGAACAACAAGTATTCTACACAGAGAGGAGGGAAACTCTGCTAAGCTAAGGTGTGGCCCAAGTCCTAAGTCAATTACAACAGATAAGCCAACTGAGGGGCCAGAGTGGAACACAAACAAGGCTGATGGGAGCTATGCTTCCACATGGCAGGATTGGAGTCCTGCCCACCAGTCAAGCTAGCAAAAATTACCCATATCTAGTCTATAGGAATGATCCTAATGTACACAGAAAATGAAATATTTACCCCCAAAAACCTCCTGAAACTCAAACCTGTCAGCTCAAGGAGGGCAGGACACAGCATCTCCCACTCAGACCCAAATACCCCTGAAAACTGGGGGCTACCTCTACACCCAGCCCCAGCCTATGGAGCAGAGACATATCGACCTTGGCCATGGAGTCCCTGAGAACACAGGGTCCCAAGGGTCCTGGACCTGGTTCCTGGGGCAGGTGAGAAGCAGGCAGAAAAGATATGATAATGTTGTCCTACTTCCTCACAGGCTTCAGCTAGCAGGGCTTCACATATAGAGAGGCATACACAGTTCCTGTGAAGGAATAGGGTATCTACTTAAGAAAACAGGCTTAGAACAGAGCACTATATCTCCAGAGATTTGCAACAAAGTATGGAGAAGCTCTATCCCAGGTGAAACGGCCCCTGGGAGGAAACTGACAGGTGCCCTGGTGATACAGAAGGACTCTAGGCCAACCTATTAGCCAGAGATGGGCTAGACAGGAGTTAGAAGGAACCTCATGGGGTCAGGAAATCTTCAAACACTGACCTCAGGGACTGTGCCTTCAAATGGCTTCAACTTCATGGGACTATTCTCCAAAGCCATTTATAACCCCTGGCATCATGAAAAACAACAGAGCAATCATCAATTACTGGAGCTTAACTGGGTATGGTCTGAGAAAGAGTCAAAGAGAACTGGGGCAAGGCTGCTGCCATCCTCAGGGACCTACGGAGCTATGACCGAGGAGCACCAGCAAAGCCATCCAGGGACTCAGCAGATGAGCAAGAACCTATAGTGAGCCCTGGCAGTCACCAGAGGCTCTACAACATAGGATCTAAATACTAGTTTCCAGCTAAAACTAGGAGGCATGAAAAGAAATGGGAAAGTACAATCCATATTCTGGCTAAAGGGCAGGCAACAAAAATTTTCTATGATAGTGTCCTGATGCCACACCTAAGACAGATGCAAAGAAGCCATTAGAACTATTAAACTAAAGGAAATCATAATGAAAGAAATAAAGATATAATGATGTTGTGTGAGACAGTATTGACAAAGAAAGGAAGAAGAACCAAATAAAAACTCTCAAACAGGGGCTGGGGAGATGGCTCAGTAGAGTAAGTACTTCCCTGGCAAGCACAAGGGCCTGAGTTCAACCTCCACTT
The DNA here is from genome assembly GCA_004027165.1 of Ctenomys sociabilis. Classification (NCBI taxonomy): domain Eukaryota; kingdom Metazoa; phylum Chordata; class Mammalia; order Rodentia; family Ctenomyidae; genus Ctenomys; species Ctenomys sociabilis. The sequence continues at coordinate 116,329 of PVKA01000789.1, read as the reverse complement.
CCAAAAAAAAAAAAAAAAAAAAAAAAAAAAAAAAAAAAAAAAAAAAAAAAAAAAAAAAAAAAAAAAAAAAAAAAAAAAAAAAAAAAAAAAAAAAAAAAAAAAAAAAAAAAAAAAAAAAAAAAAAAAAAAAAAAAAAAAAAAAAAAACTCTCAAGCAGAAAAACACAGAAATGAAAATTAAATTTAACAAGAGGAATCCAAAAGTAAAGTGGCAGAAAAATTAACAAACCTATAAATAGATGGAAAAAGAACATGCAATACAAAGAATAAACAGAAAAAAAGAATGAATAAAAATGACCAGCACCTCAAAGAATGTGGAACAACCTTAAGTGCACCAACAGATATTAGTACCAAAAGAAAAGAGAAACTGGCAGAAAAATGGCTGAAAACCTCCCAAGTTACTTGAAAGATATTTCAAGGAATGGATAAAAAAAGATGTGTTTTTTTATATATAAAATGGAGTATTACTCGGCTATAATGGATGCAACTTGAGACCATTTTTATAAATGAAATAAACCAGATGTACACAAATAAACATCATTTTGTCTCACTAATATGAGAAGCTGAAAGAGTACGTAAGATCCACAATGTAGAATCGATATAAAATGGGAAGAAATTTCAAAAAGAGAGCAACTAGGATGGGGAATGAAGAAAAAAGGAAAAAAACACATATATATCATAGTTGGGATAGTTATACTACTAATTTCTCTTGGTTCAATGGGAAGAAGGGTTTGTGCTAATATTGTTTGGACAATTAAAAGCTGATATCTTTACTGAGTGAGTAACTTAAAGATAGAAATGGGAAATGTATTAACCACTGCTACACAAAATGCCAAAAGACAAAGACAAGAAAAAAACATCTTGATAGAAACAAGAAAAGGATGACTTGTCACTTACAAGAAAGATGAATATTTGCCTATTCATTAAGCCAGCAGAAGCAAGGAGGCCAAAGTCCCAAACCACATATTCACAGTGTTCAAAGAAAACCACCATCAGTTAGGAATCTCAGATCTAGTAAAGCCACCTTCCAAAAAGAAAAGAGAAATTAAGACATGCCTAGATAAACAGAAGCTGAATTTATTGACAGCAGATCACTCTTAAAGTTCTTTGATCTAAAAAGGACTTCAAGGCCACACAAATCTCAAACTTATACAAGAATGTTCATACAGGCACCATTCACAGTCAGTACCCTGGGACAACCCAAATGTCCATGAACTGACGAGTAGATAACCAAGACATTGGGTATCCATACAACTGTTTTTCTCCCCCAAAAAGGACAAAGTACTGATACATGCTACAATACAGGTGAACTTAAATAATGTTGTGCCTAATGAACAAAAGCAGTTATAAAACGCTTGTTAGGACTGTGTTAATATGCCTAGAACATCCATATATGCAGATACAGATCAGTAGCTGCCTGACTGGAGGAACCCTGGGCTATAATGCACATGCTACAACAGAATGCCACACACTGAGTGTCTTATAAACAATAGAAATCTCTCATAGTTCTAGAAGCCAGAAGTCCAAGATTAAGGCACCTGGTTGATTGTCTGGTTGGGGCCTTGTCTCTTCCCCTGAAATAGAAGTGATTTCTCTGGTCTTTTTTTTTTTTTTTTTTTTTTTTTTTTTTCTTTATGTATTTAATTACTGTATTTTTTTTTTTGGTTGAACTGTTTTTCAGGAGAGATTTTATGTTTTGTTTTTGGTGCCAAGGACTGAACTCAGGGCTTCCAGCTTGCTAGGCAAGCATTCTACCGCTGAGCCAAATCCCCAGCCCCTCTTTATGTATTTAGTACAGGATCTGTGTACAGAATGAGTACACAGATCGGACTCATAATGATTCTCCTGTTTGCAGCCTCTCCAAACTCTGGAATTACAACTCTGGCCTTCTTTTTAAGACACTAGACCCATCTATGAGGTTCTGCCCTCTTGACCTCATCAGTTCTCAAAGACTTCCTAATAACAGGATATGAGAATTAGGCTTGAACTCAGGCAATGGGCACTAGATACAACTTCAGACCACAAAAACAAATCCTTACCCAAGAACTAGAAATTTAGGTCCAATAGGTTCTCACTCAGTACTAGACCTGAGGCAGGAAGATGAGACAAGGCTAAAAGTGGCTGGGAAAGGAGGTATGACAAGATCCTGGGACGCATGCACAGGACAATTCTTAGAATCCTATACACAGACTGCTTGCAAGAGCTTGAGCAGGCTTTTGATAGGATGCTCTGGACATACTGCCAAGTATAAGAAATAGAAAAAAAAAGACAATTGCCATTAAGCACTATCATGCCTCTTCCAATAACCTACCTTGTGCTGTAGAGTGTATTGTTATTTTCCCTCCCTTTTTCCAGCTTTTGTACTCAACCCAAACTCACTCTACAAAGCCCACTTCCTACTTCTGGTTTTCTTCTACCATTAATACATGTGAAACTGTTCATGCTTGTTTTATTCATTTCTTTGTCTAGGGCAGAACAGACCTAAACACTGCCTCCAAAATTAGATTTCCAGGCTGTTCCTGTACTATAGTGGTTATCACGTTCGCCTCATAAAATTAGACTTTTGTACCCAGTAACCAAATGATAACCAGGATTTTTTATTAGTACTTGAACAAAGTAAAACTATTTAAGCATTTAAGTTGATATGATACTGAGAATTACAGTTTAATAAACTAAATAAATAACATGTTTACTCACCTCCTCGGGGAAAAGGTGAATTATGACCTCCAATGACTACAGAGATGCCAGCACTTTCCAGCTTTCCTTTCCATCTTTCAATGATAGTCATAGACTTGTCCTGGAAGTACAACAGCAGCAGATCAAGGGACCTCCTCAGAACAGTGAAAATGTGACTAAGTCACCCTACTGGAAGTTCATAAATACCTTACTGGCATCATCAAAAACAGAGAGCTCCATGGAGCCTTCAAAGTCCTGTTGCAAGACAGACTTCAAACACTCATCCAACCACTCTTCAGCATTGTGGACAGGGAGGATAACGGACTGGAATTCAGAGAAGTGGGTTAATAGAAGAGGGAGAGCAGAATTCCCACACAGTGATCTAAGGCACTTCCCTCTGCCATCCACACAATGCTCACAGGTAAGACCTGGCCTATAGAAAACCCTGAATAAGATTTCTGGAAAAGGGCACACCTAAACAATTCCTTCTCCTAACTGGTAACATTCTTTGCTCCTCAAGATTTGTTGTTTTAGATTTCCCCCAATTTTCAGGTGTTTTCTAAGGGGGAGGTGTGCAAGACTCAAGATGTTCCCTGACTCAATGGTAAATTCATGTTTTTAATCACTGATGTAAAATATCACATTCTGGTTAAGTAGTTACCTACCTATCTGTGCATTTCCCAACTCATACCTGAAAAACAGCCTCTTGGGCCTTTGCTGGGTGAGGTAAGCATTCCAACAAAGTTGAGCTTAGAGAAACTGCAGTTAAAAAAAAAAAAAAAACCTTCAATACTCCTGTGCAGCCAGGGAGATAGCTCAGTGGCTTAAACTCCTGCCTAGCAAGTTCAAGGTGCTGAGTTCAATTTCTGGTACACACAAAAAAATATTCCTATGCAGTTTTCAAAAAAGAGCCATGTTGGGCATTACAATGGAACATAAGCCCAGTTGTCTTTTGTTCTGAATTTCCCTTAGGGCTGGTTAGCACTAGCAGGTTTTCCTCAAGGAGTCCCACAAAGAAAATAATTTTTTTTTTTTTTTTTTTTTTTTTTTGGCAGAACCAGGGATTGAACTCAGGCCCTTGCACTTGCCAGGGAAGTACCTATTCTGCTGAGCCATCTCCCGGACCAGAAATTTCTTAAGTGGTATGGAGTAAAACTAGACTTTGCACAGCTGTTACCTCAGTACTTAGGAAAGTGGAGAAGATAGATTTTAAGTTTGAATTGTGTTTGGGCAATCTAGCAAGAACCTGTCTCTACATAATTGCTGGTTGGGGATGTTGCTCAGTAATACAGTGCCTAACCCCAACACTGTCCAAAAAAATGTGAAAACTGTGAAACTTGACTACACCAATACAATGTTTATAATTGGCTTAGTTTTATAAATTATCATAGCAAGTCTGTTATCACCTTGCTTATGTCCACAAAGTCTATTTATATTTACTTTAGATTTACTTTTTAAAGGATAATAAGGGAAATTCTTTCTTTTCTCAAGATCTACAACACGACATATAACGTGAGTTTCTCTCAAAGCAGGACCGTGATTAATCTCAGTCTCCGACTTCGCTAACACTGGGAGCACACAGCACTCTTCCGGGGAGGGGGGGGGGGGCACCTTGAGGTCTGACCCGCACGACGCGACTGACGGGCGCGGTAGGCAGAGCGCGGCCTGCAGGCCCTGGGGGGCAGGGGGGCACAGCTCAGAGCCCCCACCCCAAGCCGACACCCTGGCACCCGCGCCGGCGACCCTTGGACGGCATCAAGGCCAGAGTGGCGCGGAAGGTCAGGGATTGAAGAGGCGCACTGCCGAGGGACACCCAAGCGGTAGGGGCAGTGTACAGTCCACACCTACCACAAGGGCCGGCGGGCTGGGCGCACTCGAGTTTCCGGGGCACTGCATAGCCACGCTTCCCTGCCAACCCGACGCCTCTGCCCGCACGACCCGCTGGGGCGGACTGCGCGTGCGCTGGAAGCTCGAAAGTCTGGGGCCGAGGGCAGGCCGCGTCCTATTGGCTCAGAGACACGTCGATCTCAGGTGTGGGGGGGGCGGAGGAGAGGGAGATATCGCTCTGGGGCGGGGTGAGGGGCGGTTCTGAGTCCTGGGCGCTGTCTCTTGGGCGCTGGATGGCGACCGCGCCTCAGGAGTAACGATCGGGGCAAGTTACGGAAATGCTTCGGTCAGGAGGTGAGACTTGAAATCCAAACCCTGTCATCTCTAAGTGTGCGTGTGTACCTTGGCAAAAAAGAATCCTGCGACCTCTCACCCTCCCCGTTTTCCTGGCTGGGCTAGACCGAAGTAAAGGGGGGAGGCCCTTGGTGTCTCCGCGCGCCCCAGGTAGGAGCCTGTGCAGGGCTGCTGAGAGACCCTCCCAAGCGCTGATGCAATGACCCACACGCGGCTTTTAGGACTCGGCGTCTTTTTAGACTGACTCCGGCGACTGCGGTTTCTCTGAACCATCATCGTGAATATGCCAAGAAGTGTATTTGAGGCTTTACCACACTGACCGGCTGGTGACCCTGGGTGTGTCTAGTGGCTTTTGCTCCTCCTTTGTGCCACCCCCAATCGTCCTTAGGGTAACCACACTTGGGCGCAGTTGCGCATGCCTGTACTCCCAACACTGGGGAGACTGAGGCAAGAAAATCGCTTCTCTAGGCCAAGCTGGGAAAATTGCTTCTCTAGGTGAGCTCACGGCCAGCCTGCACTGTGTGGTGAGACCTTATCTAGGAAGAGAAAAAAAAAAAGTAACCTCACTTAAAAGTAACAGAAGGCAGCTTAGGGTTTAGGTGCCGCAGTACTTGTCCATTAAAACATCTTCCCTACAAGGAAAACAGTGGTTTGTCTTTTTATCAAGGAAACTACTCCCATCCCTAGTAATTCCGCAGAAATCTTGTACTCTTATCCCCCCTATTAGCCTGAGCTAAGGAGATCCAGTCCTGCCAGTGGGGTCCATGCAAGGCCGCACATTTTCCAGCCCTTGATGGCAGGAAGGTCCCACACCCCTTAAGGAGTCTGACTAGGACCTCTTCAGGTGGCTGGACATGGACAGGATGGAGAAAGTTCTGTGGCTGTAATGTGTAATGATTACGGCTGTGCCACTCTGTTACGTATGTTAACCACACTCAAGGTATTTCATGCTGCTTTGAATTACTGAACTGGTGATAGTATGCAAATCTGTAGGCATCAATTCTGCAACAAATCCTCTCTCTCTCTCTCTCTCTCTGTGTGTGTGTGTGTGTGTGTGTGTGTGTGTTTCAGAGAAAGGAGCCCATGGCCTCAGATGTGCTAGAAAAGTGCTCTTTACCTCTGAGATACCTTTTCAGCCCTAAATCCTTCTCTTTAAAAAAAGTAAGATTAAATGCAAAGCAAGCATTCTATATACAGTATGTTCTATTATAACTAAGCAGACTTTTAAAGCCTCTATTTAAGCACCAATTCAGATGTGATTTTTTTTTTTTAATGTATTTGGTACAGGTTCTGACTATGCAGCTCGGACTCATAGTGATCCTCCTGTTTTCAGCCTCTCCAGTGCTGGCATTACAAACATGTGCCCAATTCCTGGTGTCAATGGCTGGCTCAGTGTGCCCAGGGGCCAGGCCAGCACAGCATGTGGATTGAACCTTGGTCCCCATGCTTGCCTAAGCAGGCGCTTAGTCTACTGAGCTATCTTGCCAGCCCTGATGTGATGATGGTTCCTACCAAAGTTGCATCTCATTTGCAGAGCCTGTTCTATGAGTGTCAAGAATTAGGCCTGAATAAAAATGCAGCCTAACTTTCAGGCTGACAGATGCAGTCTGAGAATTTGTTTCCAGAGACCTGATGGAGTTGGTGTTTGAGGAATAGTTTTGGTTTAAATGATTTCTCTGAAAGCAACATTCTGGCTATAAAAATGCACCCTGAGTTTGAGATAATGGGTCAGAGACAAGGAGCTGCAGATGGCTTGTGGCTCGCAGAAGCAGATAGTGTTCAAACTTGAGTATGTGTTGCTTGAGTATATGTCTTACTTCCTGTCTGTCTGCAAATTTGCTTTCCACTACCTTCTAACATAAACTTTATTGGAATCTCCTTTTTGCAAACATTCAGAACACCAAAAGGCACTGAAGACACGCAAGGTGTCTTGGTTGCTGTTCTAAAATCAAGGAAGGTAGAATCCGAGATTCCTGTCACAGTGGAGTCTCAGTAAAAAGAATGGAGACTGGGGAGATAGCTCGGTGGAGTAAGTGCTTGCCTGGCAAGCACAAGGTTCTGAGTTCTATCCCGCGTACTACCAAAAATATAGTAAAGGAGGGGATAGTGGGGCCTCACCCCAATCCTAGCAAGGGACAGGAAGGGCAACACAGTTTGTTGGCATTTGCTGGACTGAGATCTTGTGGTTTTAAATCTGAGAGAAGATGGGGTTGAAGGATGAACAAAGTCACATGGGTACCCAAAGAATTACACAAAATTCTCTCCAGTTTTGGGCGCACTGCATTTAGTCTTTATTTTTCACTATTATGCAGATGATATTGGTGAATACTGGCTGTATTCTGAAGACCCAGTGCTGATTCCCTGGGTCTTGCTATGGAGCAAGCCAGCTGCCACAGTCAGAATGTTCTGTCCCCCAAGCACATATATTAGAGCCTAACTCCAAGAGCATGGTGCTAGGAAGTAGAGTTTTTGAATGACTAGGACACAGGACCACAGAATCAGTGCCTAATACAAGAGGGTGGCAGGAGCCTTTTTGAGTCTTCAGCTACTAGAGAATGCATGGAAAAATACTTGTGAAGAAGAGGCCCTTATCAGACACAGAGATTCTGATAAGGGTTTTTGCCCTTGGACTTGCAACATGTACAATTGTGAAAAATAAAATTTGTTGTATATAAATTATCTAGGATAAAGTATTTTGTTATAGCAGCCTAAATGAGCTATGACACCAGACCTCCAAATCAAAGTGTTACACAACAGCCCCACCGTGCTGGAACCAGAAGGAAAGATTTGCTGCCATCTACACCAACAACACGTTCAGACTTGGCAATGTTGGATCCACTAGACCCAAGGTAAGAGTCAGCTGTATGTACCCTCGGCAAAGGCTGAGTTCAAACCATAGACAGGAGGTTCTTGTAACAGCCTAAGCCACAAACCTGTAGGTAAAAAACAAAAACAAAAACAAAAAAAACCTGTAAGTGTCCTTCACCCATTTCTGACAAAATGAGCCTCCATAGGATTAGGAAGTGGGTGCTGTGAAGAGGCCAAGAGTATCGGGATCACAGGAGACTGCATGTGGTGGCCAGATCACCCCAAGAATAAACCAGGTCTCAAGGGAGCCCACCTCTGCTGGGCAATGGATTGGTGTAGGGCTTTCTTCTACTCCCTTACTCTTTTAAAGGTTGGTTTAGCCTCAGCTAGATTTAATCCCTCGTTCAAGGCCTGCAGCCCATGCTATTTAGAAATGCAATCTGTGGGACGTGGTGTGGACATGGTCACATGAATTCTGTGTTCAACAACATGTGTTTCTAGAATCCAGGCCTGTTGGGGAATTACAGTTGCTAGGAGGGAAGCCTGAAGTATATTCTGGGAATGATCCGTGCTGGTGTGTACCTTGGTCACTGGGTATGGTGACATACAACCACAGTGGGTCAGACCATTCATGAAGTTCAAATTAAGAGTGGCACCTCAGGAGAGCAAGGATAGCTGGGTTGACCATGTCTCCCTTCTATAGTGTATTTGTTTTCTCTTGGATCTGCCCCCCATTGCTTTAAGGGTGACCATTCTTCAGCCCCGAGAGCCCACTAGCCCCTCCTTCCAATTCCTGGCACAGCCATTGGTCATAGACAGTCCTGATCCCTATTGGGTCATGACCTTGGAAGACTATGGGTCCCCTCTAAGGTAGTGCTTTGGAAGAGAAAGCCTCTTCCACAGGGGACTCCTGAAAACCACAAGCCATTGTTTGAGGATGTGGCAGGAGTTCTGGGATCATAAGCAGATCCCAAGAAAGGAGCCTGGACTCAGGAACCGATATATTCTGCAGATACCCACAATTTGGTCTTTAATGGAAGTATGAAACAGCTCTATGTGGCCACCTGAGGGAATAAGCCCATCCAGCACCTCACTCAGGGCAGCACTTATAACAGGTCTGCATGGCCAAGAATTTTGGAAGAAGCAGGTAATCCCACTGACTAAGAGTTTTCTAAATGCTAGGCACTTATCAAACATTATCATTAAAGCCCAGCACATGAATGACCCAGTGCCGGAGCCTGGATCTGTCCCTGACCCAACTGCAGGAAGGGATGAGGTTCCTGTCACAGGAAGCATTTAATTAACATCAGGCAGACATTCAGTGTGGATTCCATGTGTGCATCAACCATCATGTGGGATGTTTGTGTTGGCCTGGATCCCCTAGCTCCAGTCCAAAAGGCAGAGCATGAGTCAGGAGTTTGCACATGGAGTTTCTGTCCCCAGGAAGCTGGGGCCAGGGTCAGTGAGGCAGGGAAGGAGAGGAGGCCAGGACCCATGCGCTTCATTGGGGTGTCTCTATGAAGGACTGGGCCCAGGCTTTTCTTAGGACATTGGAGAATTGTCCACCTGACAGAGAGGAGACTGGTCTGTGTCTCTGTCTAGGTGGCAACAACACAAGTATTTTGAGGCCTGGTCCAAACTAAGAAGTCTAGGGTGCCTCTTGGAATCAGGGTTGGAACAGCAGGAAGACCTTTGGTGTGGCTGCTGGGGTAAACTGTGGAGCCTACCTGGAGGTCAAAAGGAGGAAGGATATGACATGGAACCACAGCTTCCCACCTAGTGAACGCTCAGTAGGAGCCACTATGGGGCACAACAGTACCTGAAATGATTCTGAAGTGATGACAGACAGGTGCTCCCAGTCCTATTATAGAGATAGGTGGGAGGTGCCTTGGGAGCCATATACAAGCAGGGCCCACTTGCAGCGCTTTTGCTGAGCCCCATTGTTGGCCTGGCGTAGGCAATCTGCCCCTCAAATGGAAGGACAGGAGCAGCCAGTGTCACATTTTCCTCCTGGCAGCATCAGCCCATGCTGAACAGTCTCTGGTTCAGTGTTTGTCATAGTCTATTTCCTTGTCACTGAGATAAAACCTGACACCCACAACTTAGGACAAGGGGGTCTTACTTTAGCTTATGTTTCAACTATAGCAGCTGACTCCAAGGCAGGATTCCATGGCAAAGGAGCATGGTGTAGTAAAACTTCACCTGGCATAGTGGACAGGAAGCAGGCAGAATGAAGGGAGGAGTTAGAGAATGAGATAGACCCTTCCAGGCCATGCACCCAGTGACCTATCTCTTCCAACCAGGCTCTGCCACCCAACAGCACATTTAGCTCTAAACTGATAAATATCACACATAAGGTCCTAGGGGGGCATCTAGGTATACACCATAACTGTCCCATCTTCCATTTAATAGGAACAGCCCTGGGTTCAGTATCTCATGTCCTAGTTGGGCATGGTGGCGCAGGCCTGTAATCCCAGCACTTGGGAGGCTGAGGCAGGAGGATTGTTGTGAGTTCGAGACCAGCCTGAGCTACAAAGTGAGCTTAAGGCCAGCCTGAACTGCATAGTGAGACCCTGTCTCAAAAAAAAGACAAAAAACAAAAACAGTATCTCATGTCCTAACGTGAACAAGAGCATAGCCCATGCAGGTTACAGTAATAAATCTGTGCTCCTCAGCATTGAGTGATAGATGTATCTACACATGTTCATGTTAAAGACATGCCCAAGGGCCTTGGGCAACTCAGCACTCCCCTGAGATGAGGGAATCATAGTGTTGCTAAGAGGGCTGTCTATGCTGATATAAGGAAGAAGCCTGAGCTTCCATTTCTGACAAGACTTCTCTGAAGCCACTCCTGCAGGGCCTTCCCCAATGTTCTCTGATAGGTCACCTAAGTAACAGATTTTCTAAATGAACTTCATGTGCCCAGTATGTATTTATTGCCATGGTCCTTGGGCCACATCTGCACACCAGCACTGAGTAGAAGCCACCCACCTCTGGACAAGGACTGGGGCTATGACATGAGCCCTGCTTTAACTCCACTTGGCCTGGTACTGAGCCTAAGCGAATGTACCTCTCTCACCCCAAACCTCACTCATCGGATATAAGTTGAATTGGTTAATATAGGTGAGACCTTGGTTCCCATGGTGGTGAGGCCCAGTACAATCTGTATGGCTCAAGTTAAGCATAGGGTGTGAGTGCTGGCCCGTGTGGCTACTATTCTGCCTACCCTTTTCTCAGGGCTCCCCTTGAAGTTCAGTGGTTTGTTTAGACCTATATGGTATGTCACACTGCTCCAAGCTGCCCTCAGTGTGAGTCACTAGGTTGTGAAGCCACCATGGGATCTGGACCAACAAGTCACCAGGGAGGCCAGGGGCAGGTGCCAGTGTGATCAAACTGAAACCACAAGTATTCCAGGGCCT